>JBBPBX010057418.1:0-16089 GCA_038048925.1 Garcialebias charrua
GCGTCTTCTCTCACGCTCAGCAGGAGAGAGTCGGCTGCGGCCCAGTTGCATGGGTTCCTCCGTGTTGAGAGGTGCAGTTCTGGGAGGCAGGTTCAGAGCGTGAACAGGCTGCCGGACTTCGTCCACAAACTTGGTAACTGGTGAGCGGCGTGAACCCCGATCCCTCGAGCGTTCAGCCAAACGGAGGTCCACCCTGGTGGCTAACTCCTCGAGGTCCTGAAGTGACTCAGGGTAACGTTTTAGTGCCAGTCCATCCTTAATGTTGTCATTAAGTCCACGAAAAAAGGCATCTGTGAGTGCCTCCTCGTTCCAGTGGCTGCCTGCAGCGGTAGAATGAAAGTCAATGATATATTCTGTAACTCGACGGTTACCTTGAGTGATGGAGAAAAGGCGTCTGGCTGCCTCACGCTCAGGGAGAACGGGATCAAAGACTCTGCACAGTTCCTTGGCAAAATTCTGAAAAACATAGCAAAAACGTGAATCCCGTTGCCATTCGGTGGTTCCCCACCTCTTGGCTTTGCCAGAGAGGAGGGAGATCGCGTATGCCACCTTAGACCTCTCCGAGGTGAAACAGGATGGTTGGAGCTGAAAATGGATCTCACACTGGGTGATAAACGGGCGGCACTGGTCGGGATCTCCAGAAAACAGTTCAGGTGGGGTTAACTTGGGCTCCCGGGTAGGTTCTGATGGTAGTCTGACAGCACCTGTGTCCAACTGGGGAGTTTGGGGCGCCATTTCTTTTAACATATGAACTATGTCATTCATGCCTGATTCTAACTTGGAAATAGCCCCTTCGACACCAGAGCGCCAGTCATCAGAAGGTGAGTGGTCCATAATTTTGGCCAGATAGTTCTGTTACGAACCCCAAATGACCGGACCAAAATCACCACAAAATTAGACAATAATCAAGTTTTTATTTTTCTGCTCTGATTGGCTCTGGTGTCGATCAGGGACCCTCTGGCTGGAGCAGTCTGTAGGATGGAGGAGAACGGTTAGTGGTCTGATGGTGAAATGAAACTTAACAGTCAATGAGAAATAGCCACTAACCGTCTCACAGATGGATGGGGTTTCAGAGCAGGGAGGAACTCCAGCTGATCAGGTCCGCTGCGAGTGGGGCTGTTGCCTGTGAAGGAATGCAGCCGGTCGCAGCGAGGGGTCCGTGACGTAATCCAGCAGGCGAACACCGGGAAGCAGAAGAGCAGATGAACCGATGGGGACAGGCGATGAGACAAAGTGAGGCGATCCAGGGTCAGTAACGAACGAATCCAGCAAACGTCAGTCCAAGAGGGAGAAGGCAGAGGCAGGTGAACAGGCAGGCAAGACGTCAGAACCAGGAAATCAATGAGGCGAGGATAAGAAACAGGAAGAGGGACAGAACGGGCGCGATAACTACTCACTGTGTACAGTTTTCAACTATCTGGCAAATACCTGGTGTGAGAGTCTGACTTATAAAGGGTGTAGCAGCAGGTGCAGCTGATTTGAAACTAATCAGCGCAGCAGTGAGGACAAACCGGTTCCAAAATGAAGGCAAACCTAAACCCACATACAGACAGGAGACAGGACAAACCGGTTCCAAAATGAAGGCAAACCTAAACCCACTTACAGACAGGAGACAGGACAGAATCCAGAAACAACAAGCAGTGTTGTACAGAGTGAGACTAAAATCTAAATCTAACCTAGCAGGCGTGAAACGTGACAGATGAGGCTGATTAAACTGAACAAACTCTGTCTTTCTTTTTTCTTCTTCTTTCAGCTGCTCCCTTCTTCAGGAGTCGCCACATTGAACTAACTCACATGAAAATTTGGCGATTGTTTTTACCCTGGATGCCCTTCCTGATGCAACCACAGACCACCGAGCTACCACAGCCCTCTTTGTGGAGCAGGGGGCTGCCATGTAGGGCAGCCCGGGGAAGCAGATGGTGGGGGTTAAGGGCCTTGCTCAAGGGCCCAGAGCGGGACAAATGAGGGTGGAGGCAGGTGTGGGTGTTTCATCTTTCCTACCCACATTTTGATATTGTCAGTCCGGGGGATGCAACCGGCGACCTTCTGATCACAAGCCCACCTTGTCTAGCCTCTGCTCCACTAATACCCTCTCAATGTCGTCCTCCTTTAATCGGTTAAATGGTAACGATTGTGTAGTTGAGATGATGAAAGTTCAAGTTACAAGTTTCTGATATTGAATAAAAAGTTTTGCAGAGAGTGGTGAAGGCTGCACAGAAGTCTTTTGGAGTCAGCCTTCCCATCATCCAGAAATCTACACCTCCAGATGTAGGAAGAGTTGCTGCTGATCTGTTTCCTGTTGCTGCTGATCTGTTTCATGTTGCTGCTGATCTGTTTCATGTTGCTGCTGATCTGTTTCATGTTGCTGCTGATCTGTTTCATGTTGCTGCTGATCTGTTTCATGTTGCTGCTGATCTGTTTCATGTTGCTGCTGATCTGTTTCATGTTGCTGCTGATCTGTTTCATGTTGCTGCTGATCTGTTTCATGTTGCTGCTGATCTGTTTCATGTTGCTGCTGATCTGTTTCATGTTGCTGCTGATCTGTTTCATGTTGCTGCTGATCTGTTTCATGTTGCTGCTGATCTGTTTCATGTTGCTGCTGATCTGTTTCATGTTGCTGCTGATCTGTTTCATGTTGCTGCTGATCTGTTTCATGTTGCTGCTGATCTGTTTCATGTTGCTGCTGATCTGTTTCATGTTGCTGCTGATCTGTTTCATGTTGCTGCTGATCTGTTTCATGTTGCTGCTGATCTGTTTCATGTTGCTGCTGATCTGTTTCATGTTGCTGCTGATCTGTTTCATGTTGCTGCTGATCTGTTTCATGTTGCTGCTGATCTGTTTCATGTTGCTGCTGATCTGTTTCATGTTGCTGCTGATCTGTTTCATGTTGCTGCTGATCTGTTTCATGTTGCTGCTGATCTGTTTCATGTTGCTGCTGATCTGTTTCATGTTGCTGCTGATCTGTTTCATGTTGCTGCTGATCTGTTTCATGTTGCTGCTGATCTGTTTCATGTTGCTGCTGATCTGTTTCATGTTGCTGCTGATCTGTTTCATGTTGCTGCTGATCTGTTTCATGTTGCTGCTGATCTGTTTCATGTTGCTGCTGATCTGTTTCATGTTGCTGCTGATCTGTTTCATGTTGCTGCTGATCTGTTTCATGTTGCTGCTGATCTGTTTCATGTTGCTGCTGATCTGTTTCATGTTGCTGCTGATCTGTTTCATGTTGCTGCTGATCTGTTTCATGTTGCTGCTGATCTGTTTCATGTTGCTGCTGATCTGTTTCATGTTGCTGCTGATCTGTTTCATGTTGCTGCTGATCTGTTTCATGTTGCTGCTGATCTGTTTCATGTTGCTGTGTTCATTCATGCTCACCTGCTCACACAGACTCATGTTCGTGCTGCTGTTCGGCATACTGTGTTTATTGTTTTTATGCTGTTAGTGCTTAGTGTATTTTTAGTTTGATGTTTTTCTTAGTTCATATTTTAGATCTTATTACTGTTTTACTTTTACGTTTTATTGTTGGATGTAACTGGGACCCTGTGTACATAATCTCGTTCCACCACATGTACCATATGTGGTGCGGATGACAAATAAAGAAACTCTCACTCTGACTGATGTTATTTTGTGGTCAGGAGCTGAAAATTTGTGAAACACTGACCCGGAGTGAATAATCCAGCAGGCAGCTTGTCAGACCTCAAACCAGAAAGTGTTTGAATGTTTTGGGTTTGTGAGTAAATAAAAACTTTGGAATGGTTGTATTTTTATTTGTTCTTTCTACTTGAACTTTAACGTTTGAGCCCTAAGCATTAAAATATTAAATTAATCAGAAGGTCTTCTTTAGAACATCTCAAATCTTGACTGCGTCATACTTTAACGTGTTGAAGTTGTTAATAAACGACGCAGGGGGTTTATGACTGCTTTTTGTGATTCTCTGATCCGTGCTTGCTGTCAATTTAACACTCATTGTGCAGAAAGTTTGCTTGCCTGTTGAACACCACATGGTTAAACATTTTATATTCTGATTTGGTTAAAAACGAAGCCAAATACGTATTTTATTTTATTTTTTTAGTTACTGTTAAATTTAAGGATGTTGGTTTTCTGCTTATTTTACCTATTTTAATCTGTTACATTTCTTCATAAAAGTGGGCAAACATCAGGTCTTTTAGTTTTTAATGTGATGCGATTTATTTGTCGGTCCTTCTGTTTAATACGTGTTCAGACGAGCGTCATGGTGAGGTAGATCATTTAAAAGTTCACAGTCGTTGGAGATGTTTGCAAGTCACTCTGTGAGCAGATGTTCCTACAAACCAATGTGGAAACAGATTTATAAGAAACCTCTGGGGATAAATCAATGACATGAAGTTACTCAAATTACATATTTGGCCGCTGACAGATGACGACGTTGGTTAACGAAAAGGCACGGCTCAAACACTCATTTATTCTAGTCACAAACCAAAATGATGGAGGTACAAATTTACAAAATGTGTTTTGATTTAAAACAAAAAAACAAAAAGTCTTTTAAATTCAGATTTGATTCCTTTAAACACAACATTCAATCCTGAACGGGTGATAAATGTGAGCACCTGTTGAGCAGTTTAAACGGAGTCGCTCTAGCAAACAAAGACAAACACTCCTGACACACGTCTATAACTCCAGATTGATCCTATGAAAATCTGCATTGTGAGTAAACATGAAGCCGCTGCTTGTTGACAAAACAGATTTTTATCATCCGATCTATTCCTGGTCCTGTGGGAACATCAGGCCGACAGCTGGCCCTCGCTCCTTGTCTGCACGTGGAATAACCTCCGTATGCATCGCATCTATTATGCGTCACCGCTGACGCGTCGCGTATGTTACGCGTCACCGCAAATGGCCACAGGAGCGTACACAGTAGGACTTTAACAAGATTAACACTTAAAAACAATAATTTGTTTGCTGAAAATTATAGCAAAGATGTTTCTGAGCTGAACTTTTCCTTAATACTGTAAATGCACGTAATGTTCAAATCAGCTGAATTTAAAAAAATAGTATCGCTACGTCGGTGCTGCGAAGCGTGCATGCGTAGCGAGCAGATACGCTTCATTTCTTTAAACTTTAACAAGATTAACACCTAAAAAAATATATTTGTTGGCTGACAAAAGTCAAAAAGTGTTTCTGAGCTTAACTTTAAATGGTAAATGGAGCTTATTTATATAGCGCTTTCAAGCCCTCTTTGAGGAGCCCCAAAGCGCTTTACAATACCAGCCATCCACCCATTCATTCAGACATTCATACACCGGTAGTGGTAGCCTGCCTTGCAAGGCGCCATCCAGACCTACCGGGAGCAACTCGGGGTTAAGTGTCTTGCCCAGGGACACAACAACACATGGTGGGCGGATGCGGGATTCGAACCTCCAACCTTCCGATCAGGGGTCGACTGCCATTACCACTACACCACGGCCGCCCTTTACCTTAATAAATGCATGTAATCGTCAAATCAGATGGATTTAACTTGTTTCGCTTTGACGGTCTTCCAAACGGTCGCGTGCGCTGCGAAAATAAATTGTAAATAAATCAAATTTTTGCTCCAACATCTCCTAAAGATAACTTGTTGTAAAAGTTCATCCAGTGGTTAGTTTCTGTAAGTTTCATCAAAATCTGTACTGTGGTTCTTGACCTATTTTGCTAACAGTAAAACACTGAGCTAACAGTAGTTCATACCTCCAGAGAGCAGGAGGCCGTGCTGCGACAGAGTGAGTCCTAGCAGAGGAGGCTTCTGTCGGACACATGAGCTGGGAACGATCGGTGGACCCTAGCGGTCGAAAGTGGTACTGCGCCCCTAGTGGCCGAAAGTGGTACTGCTCCAATTCTTTTGTCAGAATGAGTGGAAACGGTCATATCTCAGCCAAAAATTGGTCTAAAAAATAGGGATGCACCGATCCACATTTCTCACTTCCAATCCGATACTGATATTTTAAAACTGGGTATCGATTGATACTTTTCCGATCCGATACTGTTCAAGTATACAACTTCGTATAATGAAGATTTTGAACTGAGAACATTTATTTCAACACAGTGTGAGACATCCAATGAAGACTCTATGAGCCTAACCACAGGAACCTACAAATTTTAGCAGCTAACAGGAGGCATGTCTTCACCCCACACGTCCTTCTTACTCATGGTTTAGTTGGAAAAACTAAAAAAACGCTAAGCATGATGGGAAATACAACACAGCCACTCCCTTAACTAGTAAGGCAGTGGATTTTGTTGTCTTTCCCATAATGCTTAGCAGTATTTTAATTTTGAAAACTAAAAAAACGCTAAGCATGATGGGAAATACAACACAGCCACTCCCTTAACGAGTAAGGCAGTGGATTTTGTTGTCTTTCCCATAATGCTTAGCAGTATTTTAATTTTGAAAACTAAAAAAAACGCTAAGCATGATGGGAAATACAACACAGCCACTCCCTTAACCATATACAGTAGTTTTATTTTATTTATTTATAAAATGTACAGTACTGTACAGTCACCAAGCACTTAGCCTATCCTAACACAGTTAAGGAGTCAGTTGAATTGTCTCCCTCCTCCCTGCAGGCTCCATTCACATAAAGGGAGCTAGCTCCCTTTATGTGAAAGGGAGACAATTCAACTCACTCCTTCATCTTTAAAAACTGTGTTAGGATAGGCTAAGTGCTTGGTGACTGTACAGTACTGTACATGTATTCATTTATAAAAATTAAAAAAAAGTTAAAAAAAAATTAATTTATTTTTTATTTTTTTAAATGAGATGCATACTCGTAAGTCCGGGACCTTGTAAGTAAGAGCGCTCGTAAGTCGGGGACTACCTGTATTATTATTATTATTACCTTGACCCCTGGTTGGGATCTTGGCCTGGTCTTGGGGGCTCTTTGCGACCCACCATTTGAGCCTCTGAGTGAAATTAAGATAGATCTTCTATCTTATAAAACTGCTCTTCTCCTGGCTCTTTGTTCGGCGAAACGCGTGGGTGACCTCCATGCATTGTCTGTACACCCAATGTGTACCAGATTCGCCCCTGACGGGTCAAAGGTCACACTAAGGCCTAATCCCACTGTAAAGGATTATGAGGAGGTCAATATTAATACTGACCTCTTTACCTTAATTAATTTACTTATTCAGATTGAATAGTAATTTCACGGATTCTTTTCTTTTTCAGTTTACCCAATATTTCTGTGATCTTTATGATGGATAAATAAACAAAGCCATAGAGTGACAATGGACACGTTAACTTAGCTTGATATGTCAAAGAGACACTATCATTTATTTAAAATGAATCAACTAAATTAACACCATTACACTTGATTGACAGGATTTCACTTTCTTTCAAATTAATACGTCAGCACACTTAAATTTAACACAACAGACTTCAATATTGGATGTTAACATATTTAGTCTGTGGGCTCTTCAGCTTAAAATAGTTTCCAGCTTAGATTGAGAGGGGAAAGAGTAGGAGGAGAGATTTAAGAAGAATTGGGAGGTTAAGAGAGGAAGTTTATCTTGCATTTATGAAACCAGATGACACTCTTCCGTACGCGTCCAGCTAAGACATCATCACACCTCCAGCAAGCAAACAGCTGCTCCTTTACCTTAAGACGTCCGCCTTGGTTCTGGTAAAGAGCTGTGATCAGCTCTGGACTGGCGAGTCGTCGGTCCCGCAAGTCCAAGCTGGACTCCAGACGTGTTTACCTTGTCGGTGTCGGTGATACTCGCTTTCGTCGGCAGAAGTCGTGGCAATCGTGGTTTTTGGCTCAAGATAATTTATTCCAGGAAGGAATAACAAAGTTTGAGCTTACGCTCATTCGAAGTGGACTCATAACAGCAAGTTATCAGTCCCAGCTGGATGACGAAGGTCGTTAGCTCTTGACCAAGCGTACCACAGCCCTTTGGGAAGGTTCACATCTCTTTCGAAGCTCCCAGCAAACTCTGAAGCGTTTCCGCCCAGTTAGAACTTAAAAAGAGACTTAGAGAGGAGTTCACTTGCCTTATCAGACCCAAGGTTACAGCCAGCAGCAGAGAGAGATTTGTTTAGGAAAAGACACAGCAAGCTGGAGCCCTTTCATGAAAAACAACGGATTACTGTCTTCTGACTTTCTAAACAAAACCGTCCGGTCTCTGTGACCCGAGACTTCACCTTTAACACAGCAGTGAACACAGTAATACTCTTACAGAATAACACAGCTTAAAAGCACACATCATGAAAATGACAAAAGTTATTCTTTTGATCACATTAGAATAAAATCAAAGGTAGAAATAGTCTCTTTTGGTGACTATATTTATCAGATTACAGCTAAATGAATGATCTTGTAGTAAATGTCTTGCTTTACTGAGAGGTCAGTAGAGGTCATCTCTGGAACAGTTCAAAGGCCTTAGTTTGACCCTGGGTAGGTCCACTACACCACATACACTCCCAAGGTCTTGACTCTGAACCATAAGAGTCTGGACTTTGATTTCTCCTCCTTTCCACCTGCTCCTGTCCTCACTCAGGAACAGGAGAGGCTACAGGCTCTCTGCCCAGTGAGGGCTTTACGCACCTACATGCAGAGGACAGCTGAATGGAGGAAAACAAACCAACTGTTCGTCTGCTTTGCCGCACCTGCTACAGGAAAGGCCCTATCAAGACAGCGCCTCTCACATTGGGTGACGGAGGCCATTAAGAGGGCATACGGTAGCAAAGGTCAACAAGTGCCCCCTGGAGTCCATGCTCACTCAACCAGGGGCTTGGCCACTTCCTGGTCATTGTTCAAGGGCGTGTCAGTTGCAGACATTTGTGCTGCTGCGAACTGGAGCTCTTTAAACACTTTTGCAAAGTACTACAGTTTGGATGTTACTGCGTGTGATGTCACTCAGGCTGTTCTTTCTAATACACAATAGAAAGTAGCTTTGAGATGCCTTCTGGTCAAGGGCAGGCGTTCACACTAACAGGCATTTTACTGAGCATTTCAAGGGCGTGAATGAATTACGTTCCCATAGCAAGTATGTTGCACCGAGAGACCGAACTGAAAGGGAACTGAAAGTTATGCACCATAACTCATGTTCCCTGAAGGAAGGGAACGAGGTGCAACATAGCTGGCCCTTTTCAATGCTGAAAGCTCGGTGAAGTGCAATTTTGGAGACAGTTGGAGGGGCGTCAGTCGCCTAAGTACCTAAAGGGCGGTACCTCTGGTGCGGGGTGATGCCCCCTGCTGTAAAAGGCGTGAATGTATTCCTTCAGGTAATCGCGCGGGGGCGCAATTCCCATAGCAAGTATGTTGCACCTCGTTCCCTTCCTTCAGGGAACATGAGTTATGGTGCATAACTTTCAGTTTTTCAAGGTAATTTCTGCTACTTTCAGCTTAATAAACTTCTTTCTGCTAATTTCAGCTTGTTATACTCCTTTCAAACTTTGTCTGCTATTTTCAGCTACTATTTAGCGGTTTTGTGCTAAATTGAGCTTTTTCAGCTAATTCTGCATTTTTTTCAACTCATTTCATCTCCTTCCACTAGTGGTAGTTTAAGCTTCGTTCAGCCTTTTCAGATACTTTCATCTATTTTTGTTTGCCACACTAAGCTTTTTTAAGCTAATTTCTTAATGTTTGTGCTCATTTCTGCTTCTTTAAACCTAAATCAGAAAATATGTGTTCTTTCAGAAAATATGTGTTCTTTCTGCTTTCTTCTGCTAACTTACGCCAAAATTACACCACACGCGTTACGGCTCTGCCCCGCTCCGGTTCGACCTCCGCAGCAAATACGCACCCATTATAATCAATGACAGAATTTACACTGGCTCCGCACGGCGGCGGCGAGCTGCGGAGAGCGGACGGCAGTCCGTCAAAATTAGAAATTTTTCTATTTCTGCCGGACGCCGGAGCTGTGCCGGAGTCAACTTTTGAAGATTACGTCGCACCAACAGGAAAAGGAACGAGCACAACTTCCGTATTTACAAAATAAAATCACCACGGGCGGACTTAATCCTAGCTCTATACGGATTTATTTGTACAAAAATGCTGTCAAACTATCATTTATGACTACGCCTACAAACGCAATACAAGAAATAAATAAATAAAGTATTTTATTCTGAAATGTAATACATCACTTCCTGTTGCTCAAACCATGTCCTGTCGCTCATTTACGAGAGAAGATCAAGGCAGCAGTCTCTACTGTTGTTCTCCTTCTTCCACCGAATGAATTGTTTTGTTCTGACTTACTTATTTATCACTTGATTTATCGCGCGATCCCGCAAATCCCGCGCATGCGTCTAGGAGCGGCGCATGCAGGCGGACCTGAGCTGAGCGGAGGAAGTGGAAACTGGAGTTTGAGACGCTCAGCTGCGACCTGCGGAGCGGAGCGGACCGTGTGTAATTTTGGGGTTAGGCTTGTTCTTCCATTACAGCGTTCAGCATGTTTTTTAAGCTAATTTCAGCAGTTTTTCAGCAAGTTCTTCAGCAATAAGCATTCACACAGCTATTTCGCAGGAAATACAATTTCTCTAGTATTATTTGTTTTTGTTGCATGTTTTATGATGATTGCCACAGACCTCTTGGCCAGGTGAACCCCGTTAAAGAGATTCTGACCTCAGCAGGTTTTTAATCTGGTTAAATAAAAATTTAATGTTTGTGCAACATTCATTGGTCATTTCTTAAAATTCCAAGTTTGTTTTCTGTGAGCGATTTACATTTTAATGTACCATATTTTCCAGCCTATAAGTCACAGTTGTTTTTTACTAATTTTCATGTCCTGCGACTTATAGGGCGATGCGACACGTTTATGGATTTTTCCACTTTATTGGACATAATTGGACTGATGCGACATATAGGGTGGCGCGACTTAAAGGGCGGAAAGTACGGTACTCTGTAAAACCTTTCAAATGTTTTCGGGGTTTGAGAGTTAAAGAAGTGGTTCGATTTAAACAAAGATTGCTAAGGACTATTGCAGCACCTTTCTGTCTCACTGTGGGTGCAAAACACAAATATTGTCCCATTTGTAATGTTTTTATGTTCAGAATGAAAGGACTTTGCAGAAGCCTGCTTTACAATCTAGTTGATTTTCTTTCGCCATTAATTTTGTTAAACAAGCCATTCTCTTTCCCTTCATTTTTATTGCTCTTCTGATATAACCAGGAGTTTAGAGTTAAGACAGACTGAATCCAGGATTAGACCGTAACCCTGCAGCACTTTTACAGCCTCCCTGCTGGTGGACGCATGAGAGTCAGTCAATCTCTGCTCCTCGCCTTGTATTCTGGAGAACTGATTCTAAAAATTCAGTATCCTTCATTTTTTTCACTTGTCCAGATGTACAAGTTCTTAAATGTTCTCATTTAGTTTGAGATTTTAAAATAATTTGAAATTTGCTGGGTGGCAAACGTTAGACAAGAAAGTCTGTAACTGTTGGTGAACCTCTTGACTTTGATTTTAACCCATTAATGATCTGATAACATAACCAGATTTTGTCTAATAAACAGTTTGTTCACAGTTATTAATGCCAAGTGGTAACTGAGCTCAAGTGATCAACAAGTTTTAAATGTTCCAGGTGGCTGTGGAAAGAAACTACAGTAATTACAGAGTTTAAAGAATGAAGTGACAAAGGTCACAACCAGTCATCAGTTCTTACCTGAAGGTTAATCAAAGTGTGGACCGGCTGTGCATCGTGAGGATAAACGACACAGGGCTCAGTCATCTGAAGGTGACAGGCTACAGGGAAATGGCAGCACAACCAGCCGAGGGAAGAGAAGAAACAAGCAGAAGAAGAAAGAAGACGACAGAGAAACAGTAAGAAAAGATGAAAATACGCAGATGAAATGGAAAGTGTGAACATCAAATGTCAGAGTCAGAGTCAGAGTCAGAGAGTCTTTATTGTCATTTGCACCGCATGTGGTACATGTGATGAAAACGAGATTATGTACACGGGGTCCCAGTTACATCCAACAACAAATGCAAGAGAAAAACAGTAATAACATCTAGAATTAACTAAGAAAAACATCAACTAGTAATACACTAAGCCCTAATGTAGTGGAAAAACATCATTATAAACAGCAGCACGAACATGAGTCTGTATGAGCAGATGGTCACAGATGAACACAGCAACAAGAAAACAGATCAGCATCAGCATGATGTGATATTTTGCAGTGTTTATTCTTATTATTTATTTATTCATGAGTCTAACAGCCTCAGGGTAGAAGCTGTTCCTCAGTCTAGTGGTTCTACATTTGATGCTCCTCAACCTCCGTCCTGAGGGGAGTGGGGCAAAGAGTGAGTGTGCTGGGTGAGTGAGGTCTTTCATGATGCAGGTGGCTCTTTTCCTGCGTGACGTTGTGAGAGAGAAAACTTAAAAAGATCTGCAGCATTTATCTTTCAGCCCTTTTCTGTAGATCGCCGTAGGGAAAGTAAAGTTTACAGAACATAATGTGAATCCTTTAACTGCTTTTTTTTTCTTCCGTTTTATCACTTCAGTCTGTTGCATTAGTGACAATCTGTCCAACAACCAAACATGATACTCATGAGAGAAAAGTGCTTTCGGACATATTAGTTTATCTATTTATTCTGTAGAATCTGGCTTTTGGTTGTTTTTGGAAGCTCTTTTTTGGTTTTATTGTTTATTTAATTAATTTATTAATTTGCTTTTTTGCTTTATGTTTGTTTTCTTTGTTTTATGTTTCATGTTTTTTTGTTCTGTTTCTTGTGTTTTGATTTTTTAAATTATTTTGTGTTCAGTTCAGTTCCCTCTGTGCCATCAGTCCCTTCTCCCCGAGTCAGACAGCTCCACCTGTTCACACCTGTTACCTATTCCATTAGTCTCTGCTGCAGCCACTTCCTCATCCATCTTATTTGTCAGTCTCCCTTCACCTTGATTCTGCCATTGTTTGTGTATTCTTCACACCATGTGGGGGTCTTCTCACCGTCATATGTTGGTTTGGACTTTTGACATGCAAAAACAGGAACAAACTCTCGGGGATTGTCAGGATGTGCAGCAAAACATAGCCCTACAGAGCCTCACTGACCTACACAAGGCGAGGTCAGTGAACAAGGCCAGGCTGATTCTGGCAGATCCTGATCATCCACTCCATGATGAGTTCAAGCTGCTTCCATCTGGATGCAGGTATCTGCTGCCCATATGTAGGACGAACAGACTGAACAACTCATTCATCCCTGCAGTGATCAGGCTTCTCAACGAACACTGATGATTTCTGTACCGTTGTTTTAACGTCTTGTCTAGTGTGGATGTTTTGTGTGTCCACTGACTGTAAAACAAATTATCCCTTGGGGATAAAAAAAAGATTCTTGAACTTGAACTTCTTTGTCTCCTTCATGTTTTGCAACTTTGTTTCGCTGCCAAGTCAGCCTTTTTGTTTTGTTCTATAACTCCTTTGTGTTTTACCTGAGCTCATCGAGTTCGTCTTCTGAACTCCTACAAACCATCACACGAAATGCATTCATATTATTCCCGTAACATCTGATCAAATTATTGGTTCATCACTCTTCTCTTAACAGAGCTCTTAACTCCTTGTGGACTAAACTTTTGCTGCAGGAGTTTGAAGGGTCTCCAAAGATGTCTCACCGTTTTGGTGTGTTATGGCTTCATTGTAGTTTAGGTCATGCAGGACTTTATTCAGTGTCCCGAGAGATTAAAAGAAGAACCTACAGGTTCAATCAGTGTATCATAAAATAAAATGCTGCACATCTTCAGGCTGAAGACTGATTAAAATTCAGGAACTGTAGAAACAGAAAGAACTGAAGCTTGTGGGTTCAATTAGGGGAACATTCCTGATTTAACAGCGGCTGAGAGGCTCTGCAGGTGGAGATGTCCACAGCCTGAAAGTGATGACTCATCAGTGAAGACTGAATCAGAGCTTAAAATTTTAATATTTGATGTTTTTTATTTTATATTTCAATTTTTCAGTTTATATATATTTATATTTGTATTATTATATTATATTATATTATATATACGTTTTTTTGAAACAAACAATATAACTCA
Organism: Garcialebias charrua; assembly: GCA_038048925.1. Taxonomy (NCBI): domain Eukaryota; kingdom Metazoa; phylum Chordata; class Actinopteri; order Cyprinodontiformes; family Rivulidae; genus Garcialebias; species Garcialebias charrua. The sequence goes on from JBBPBX010057418.1 coordinate 13,969, forward strand.
TCATTACTCATAAAATATTTATCCTACACAACTAAAAACATATACGCATATTTCAAAATATTTATATTTTTTATTTCAATTTTATTAAAACGTCTTCAATGTAAAATGGTGAATAGCTCCAGAAGTTCAGAAATATATATATATTATATATATATATATATTATATATATACACCCAACCCCCGACTTAAGAACGACTTCGGGACCTAAGAACCGTTCGCAGGTCGATCTGTTCGCAGGTCAGTCCTTCCGTACACTCGTCACTCGGGGATGTCCTGTATTTTTTTTTTTTTTTGTGGTACCAAGTACTGTACTTCGCCTATCCTAACACACCTAACACAGTGTAATTAATTAATACAGTACAGTAATAAAAATATAAATTAAATAAAAATATAATTTCTTACTTTGAGGTGGTCAAAGCCGCTGCTGCGTCCCGTGTTAGCTCCCGTGTTAGCTTCTGGAGCTAGCCAGGCCGGAGGTGTTCGCGCGGCGGCCTGGCACGATCGGCGATAAATCCGCGGCTGCCTGAGACATCCACAAAGTTCACAGAGACGTTTCCAGCTAGTAATTAATCCATATGAGGCGATCCTGGTCACCAGTCTTCAAAGGCCGGCTCCCGGCAGCTAACCTAAAATGGCGTCCGGTGTTCTACATTAACTTGTGACCGTCTAAACTGGAGACCTTCAAAGGCCCCCGTGACTGAACCTAAAATGGCGTCCGGTGTTCTACATTAACTTGTGACCGTGTAAACTGAAGACCTTCTTGCTGCGCAAGATTGCGCAATAATGACAAAAATGATCAGAAATGATCATTTTTATCATAATTATTATTTATAAAGCCTTTAAAACAACCACAGCTGCAACAAAGTGATGTACACATGAAATTAAGAACATTTAAACACACACAAAAAAAAAAAAATTTTATTTTTTTTTTTAATACAGTAATTTCATATTTTTATTAAATATGATACGTTCGTAGGTCCGGGCGGCCGTAGGTCGATGGAGTCGTAGGTAGGGGGTCACTGTATTATATGTATATATATATATATATATATATATATATATATATATATATATATATATTAGGGATGTCCCGATCAGGTTTTTTTGGCCTCGAGTCCGAGTCCGAGTCCTTTAATTTGAGAATTGGCCGATTTCGAGTCCCGATCCGATACTTCTAAAATACATTTTTAAAATGAAGGGAAAAAAAAGAAACAGATCCAGATGTCCCTTAATTTTTATATTATTTACCTTAATATTTAACAGAGTACTTCTGTGAGGTAGATTGAACAATCAAGTACCGTAATAAGATTTTAAAAAAATTCTTCACATTGAAGTTTAGTGCAACAGTATGAAATAAAAATGTCTAATTTAAAATAAGCAGCTCAACTTAAAATACTGAGCAAGGCATGTAAACAAATAAGAAACTTAGGTTGTTGTGTTAAATGCAGCCTTTTCCTTACCTCCTCTTGAAATACGAACTGTCTGTACCTCCTCTTGAAATACAAACTATACATATCTCACAGTTTGCAAACGCAATATCGTTGTCATCCACTTTAAAATATCTCCACACGACAGACATCGCTGACTCCACTTCAAGCTGCAGCATTCCGCTTCTTTTTTACGACAGTCACTGCTTTACGGCAGGCGCGGCTGCAAAAATATTGTGCACGTTTTGTTTTGAGACAATTTGACTCTGTAACACAACATTACAGTTAATATAATATTCCCGTTTGTGTTTAGAATAAATCGCTGCCTCCACTTCAAGCTATTGCTGCGTTCCACTTCTTTTTTACGACAGTCACTGTTTTACGGCAGGCGCTGTTGCAAAAATATTGTGCACGTTCTGTTTCGAGACAATTTGACTCTGTAACACAACATACAGTTAATATAATATTCCCGTTTGTGTTTAGAATAAATATACACATATATATCCGATCCCTGATCGGTGTGTAACGACCGATTCGAGTCGAGTCTGAAATCACATGATCGGGACCCGGTTTTCGATCACGTGATCGGATCGGGACATCCCTAATATATATATATACATATATATATATATATATATATATATATATATATATATATATATATATATATATATATATATATATATATATATA
>JBBPBX010057419.1:6596-22437 GCA_038048925.1 Garcialebias charrua
TGCTGTTCATTGTTCTTTAGTTTTAGCAGGTCGCTTTCGTAAATGAGCCCATGAGGTTCAAAAGATTTACCTGACTAAATAAAGGTTGAATGAATGAATAATCAGAAAGTTGTTTTTTTAGTTGAACAGATGTTGAGTAGAGTTAGTGGGTGTTTCCTGTGAGTAGACAGGTGGTGCCGTGGCATCATTCATGAAGCTCACAGATCGAATTTATTCCAAATACTAACAGCTTTCATTTGTTGTCTGGAACATCTGATGCCCCTTTCTCTTTAAAAGCTTTTACTTTCTCTAGAGTAATCTTGGCGCTGCAGGTTTGTCAGGAGGGACGTCCAGCTTGTTGTGGCCCTGAAGAGAGAGCAGTTGAAAGAAAAATTATTTTCTCTACTAACAAGTCATCTGCTTCTACTTGGGCCATTTATGTGGAGACATTGGAAAAAATATTTGAATCAAAATGTTGTTTCCAAACATTTATTACATCTTAAAACAGTGATAAAGATTATATTTGAGTCCATTTTGTCCTTGTTGGCTTGGTTTGGTTCTAGAGGTATTCCTTAAAGGAGGGTGTCGATCCGAATGTCAACATTTAAAGAGTCCCCAAGGTCAAACAGCTGGTCAAGGTTGACGGTAGAGGTACACAGGAAGTCACCATGGCCCTGCACCTCCTGCTCTTCCTCAGGCAAGGGCATCTCCAGGAAAGCCGTGGCAAGGAAGGTCTCCTCATCAAAGTCGGACACATTGCTGTTTCTTTGATCCTCCGTCCCAACAAGGGCTTCAGACAGAGAGACATGGCTCCCCCTCACCGTCGCCTCCTCAGCCTTCGTGATCGGGCTGAGAAGTTCCCCTCCATCCAGACTCAAGCCTCCGCCCAGGGCCGAGTCCAGCAGGTAGTCCCAGTCGAAGTGTCCTTTCAAAGGTCCAACCTCCTTCTGTTCATCCACAAACAGCAGAGGGGAGCTGGAACGTTGCAGAGCTTTAATGGTGCCATTTTTTGAAGCCAACAGCTTTTTCCTCTTGTGTCCACTTCGCCCCCTGACCATTGGCCAGGACTCGAGCATGTTCCCCTTGGCCAGATGGGGGTCCCAGTTCTGATTGTCTCCAGTCACCTCCTCAAACACTCGAAGGAGCTGCTGGGAATCCAGGTTGGGGCACAGGCCAACAGGCCCCCCTGCAGAAGCAACAGACTGTGGCTGCCAGCAGACTCTGAGGTGGTTCTGCAGGGCCGGGTTGATCTGGACTGGAGGCATCCGTCTTTTCTTGTAGGCGCTGCTGAGGAGGCGCTCGGCGTACTGTGGGTCAATCTTCCAGAAACCCCCCTTCCCTGGCTCGTCTTTCTGCCGCGGCACCTTGATGAAGCACTTGTTGAGTGACAGGTTGTGTCTGATGGAGTTCTGAAAGAACAGAACTGGGTTACTGGACTTCAAACAAACACCTGAAACCAGTCTGAACAGGAAGTGCTACAGCTCTGTGTGCATTCATCCAGTCCACCTCACTGAAGGCCCAGCAGAGAGGTGACCCTGTGACCTCTGTTAACCATTACCTACCCCACGTACAGCTGTACAAAAACAGAAAGTTCTGAAGACTCTGATCCGGTCGGGCTCATAGCTTCATCAATCATTCACCAACTAAATTAAACTATGGTAGAAAATTCCGGCTGCTTGGTCCTCCGTCACTAATTTGATCTCAATGAGAATGAAATCAAAAAAGGAAAAAGGCATGCTCAGGCATCCCTCAGATTAACACAGATTATCTCAAACAGAAACTAATCCAGCTGGGATTGAATAATCCTTCAGATTAAAACAGATTATCTCAAACAAACTAATCCAACTGGGATTGAGTAATAACTCAGATTAAAACAGATTATCTCAAACAAATTAATCCAACTGGGATTGAGTAATAACTCAGATTAACACAGATAATCTCAAACAGAAACTAATCCAGCTGGGATTGAGTAATTGTTCAGATTAACACAGATAATCTCAAACATAAACTAATCCAGCTGGGATTGAGTAATAACTCAGAATAAAACAGATTATCTCAAACAAATTAATCCAACTGGGATTGAGTAATAAATCAGATTAAAACAGATGATCTCAAACAGAAACTAATCCAGATGGGATTGAGTAATAACTCAGAATAAAACAGATTATCTCAAACAAATTAATCCAACTGGAATTGAGTAATCCCTCAGATTAAAACCGCAAACAGAAATTAATCCAATTGGGATTGAGTAATACCTCTTATTAAAACAGATTTATTTCAAACATAAACTAATCCAGCTGGGATTGAATAATCCTTCAGATTAAAACAGATTATCTCAAACCGAAACAAATCCAGCTGGGATTGAATAATCCTTCAGATTAAAACAGATTATCTCAAACAGAAACAAATCCAGCTGGGATTGAATAATCCTTCAGATTAAAACAGATTATCTCAAACAGAAAATAATCAAACTGGGATTGATCCATCCATCCATCCATCCATTTTCTTCCGCTTATCCGGGGTCGGGTCGCGGGGGTAGCAGCCTAAGTAGGGAGGCCCAGACTTCCCTCTCCCCAGCCACTTGGAGCAGCTCCTCTGGGGGAATCCCAAGGCGTTCCCAGGCCAGCCGAGAAACATAGTCCCTCCAGCGTGTCCTGGGTCTTCCTCTGGGTCTCCTCCCGGTGGGACATGCCCGGAACACCTCACCAGGGAGGCGTCCAGGAGGCATCCTAACCAGATGCCCGAGCCACCTCAACTGGCTCCTCTCGATGTGGAGAAGCAGCGGCTCTACTCCGAGTCCCTCCCGGATGACTGAGCTTCTCACCCTATCTCTAAGGGAGAGTCCAGCCACCCTGCGGAGAAAACTCATTTCAGCCGCTTGTATCCGAGATCTTGTTCTTTCGGTCATAACCCAAAGCTCATGACCATAGATGAGGGTGGGAACGTAGATCGATCGGTAAATTGAGAGCTTTGCCTTTTGACTCAGCTCTCTCTTCACCACGACAGACCGGTACAGCGCCCGCTTCACTGCGGACGCTGCACCTATCCGCCTATCGATCTCACGCTCCAGTTTTCCCTCATTCGTGAACAAGATCCCGAGATACTTAAACTCCTCCACTTGGGGCAGGACCTCCTCCCCGACCCGGAGAGGGCACGCTACCCTTTTCCGGCTCAAGACCATGGCCTCGGATTTGGAGGAACTGATCCTCATCCCGGCCGCATCGCATTCAGCTGCAAACCGCTCCAGTGAAAGCTGTAGATCACGAGCTGATGAAGCCAATAGGACCACATCATCTGCAAAAAACAGAGAAGCGATTCTAAGGCCACCAAAACGGATCCTCTCAACACCTTGGCTGCGCCTAGAAATTCTGTCCATAAAAGTTATAAACAGAATCGGTGACAAAGGGCAACCTTGGCGGAGTCCAACTCTCACCGGAAACGAGCCTGACTTACTGCCGGCAATGCGGACCAAGCTCTGACACCGGTCGTACAGGGACCTAACAGCCCATATCAATGGGCCTGGTACCCCATACTCCCGGAGTACCCGCCACAGAACCCCCCGAGGGACGCGGTCGAATGCCTTTTCCAAGTCTACAAAGCACATGTAAACTGGTTGGGCAAACTCCCACGCACCCTCCAGGACCCTGTTGAGGGTGTAGAGCTGGTCTAGTGTTCCACGACCAGGACGAAAACCACACTGCTCCTCCTGAATCCGAGGTTCGACTATCCGACGGACCCTCCTCTCCAGAACCCCTGAATAGACCTTACCAGGGAGGCTTAAGAGTGTGATCCCTCTATAGTTGGAACACACCCTACGGTCCCCCTTTTTGAATAGGGGAACCACCACCCCAGTCTGCCAATCCAAGGGAACTGCCCCCGATGTCCACGCGATATTGCAGAGTCGCGTAAGCCAACACAACCCCACAACATCCAGAGCCCTAAGGAACTCAGGACGAATCTCATCCACCCCCGGAGCCTTGCCACCGCGGAGCTTTTTAACCACCTCGGCGACCTCCGCACCAGAGATTGGAGAGCCCGATCCAAAGTCCCCAGGCTCCGCTTCCTCAGTGGAAGACGTGCCAGTAGGATTGAGGAGGTCTTCGAAGTATTCCGCCCACCGACTCACAACATCCCGAGTTGAGGTCAACAGCACGCCATCCCCACCATAAATGGTGTTGGTCGCGTACCGCTTTCCCCCCCTGAGACGCCGGATGGTGGACCAGAATCGCCTCGAAGCCGTACGGAAGTCATTCTCCATGGCCTCTCCGAACTCCTCCCACGCCCGAGTTTTTGCCTCAGCAACCACCCGAGCCGCATGCCGCTTGGACTGCCGGTACCTATCTGCTGCTTCCGGGGTCCCACAGGCCAAAAAGGCCCAATAGGACTCCTTCTTCAGCTTGACAGCATCCCTCACCGCCGGACAGGCACCAACAACCTTGCGGCCACAACTCCGATAAGCTGCCTCGACAATAGAGGCGCGAAACATGGCCCACTCGGGCTCAATGTCCCCCGCCTCCCTCGGAACGTGTTCAAAGCTCTCCCGGAGGTGGGAGTTAAAGCTCCGTCTTACGGGAGACTCTGCCAGACGTTCCCAGCAGACCCTCACAATACGTTTGGGTCTGCCAGGTCTGACCGGCATCCTCCCCCACCATCGGAGCCAACTCACCACCAGGTAGTGGTCAGTGGACAGCTCCGCCCCTCTCTTCACCCGAGTGTCCAGGACATGCGGCCGCAGATCAGATGAGACGACAACAAAGTCGATCATTGAACTACGACCTAGGGTGTCCTGGTGCCAAGAGCACATATGGACACCCTTATGCCTGAACATGGTGTTTGTTATGGACAATCCATGACGAGCACAGAAGTCCAACAACAGAACACCACTCGGGTTCAGATCAGGGGGGCCGTTCCTCCCAACCACACCCCTCCAGGTCTCACTGTCATTGCCCACGTGAGCGTTGAAGTCCCCCAGCAGAACAAGGGAGTCCCCAGGAGGCGCACCCTCCAATACCCCCTCCAAGGACTCCAAAAAGGGTGGGTAATCTGCGCTGCCGTTCGGCGCATAGGCACAAACAACAGTCAGAGCCCGTCCCCCCACACGTAGGCGAAGGGAGGCTACCCTCTCGTTCACCGGGGTGAACCCCAACGTACAGGCACCGAGATGGGGGGCAACAAGTATGCCCACTCCTGCTCGGCGCCTAACTGTAATCTACAATATCATCTCATTTTCTTTAAAGTTATAATCATTTACCAAAATGTACCCCTTGTGACACATCAGATTCTGCACTCCGCCAAGGATAACTGCAAAAACAGAAATATAAAAGTTAACTCGTTTTAGAGTCAGGAGCTGGGATCATTTCCCTTGCTTTCCTTAAGCTTCACCACAGAGTTACAGGAACCAGAAAAAGCAAGTCGTCAGATCCACCTGAGCACAGTATAACTAAAAATCATGAAGCCCGCGCTAGCAGGCCCTAAATGTGTCTATGTGTAATTTATCATAGCAACTGTAGTTTTGATCCCCGATACTAAGATCAATGACAGAACCTCACAGATCAATATGGGTGCGGCCTTTGCTGGTATGAGTGACTTCAGGACCATTTGTTCTCTTGTCTGTTTGGAGAACGTGTTCAGCTTTCTCTTGTTCCAGCCCCCAGTGAGACGTTCACTGGGTTCTGATTCTCGTCAGGATCCCCCCAAATCCGGACCGTATGTTCTGGCCATTTGTGTCTGATGACCATGTTTTGACAGTTCTTTGAGAAAGTCTTTGCCTCTGCTCGGCTGAAAGTTTCTGTGGACAGTCTTTTGTTCTTTTGGTGCCTTTGTTGTTTTCAGTCGTTCCTTGCGTAAGCCCCTCAAAAGTTCTTTGAGCAAGGTTGCATATGAGTCCAGCCATGTTGTTGTTCTTCCCAGTGAAGTCACAGTGAGTCAGTTTCTGGACACACCTTCATATTAAATCTGATCCGATCTGATCAATAACCACAGTAGCCGAGATTCAAAAGTCAGATGCTGCATGTGTTTTGACAGAGGCCTATCTTAATGCATATTTACCATTATGTGTTTTGCAAGGATGAGGTGGGATTCATAAGACTCACTTTTGCCGTTCCACCAACACTGTTCAATGAGGCTATTTAAAAAATTAAAAAATCATTAACAGACCAGGATCAAATTAATTTTCTGTTAACAAGCTTTAATATAGATCCTTCGACGGAGGCATCTTTTAATCTGATCTGCACAACAGATCCAAAACATTAGTTTACCTCAAAGTGAAATAATCAATTTACCCTGAAACCAAAAAATACTGTAGCCTACTTTTATTTCAGAACATACAATGTACGGTTTTCTAAGACCCCCTTGCTAGTATACAGTCTATGATAATTAGCAAATTCCTTGAGCCTTCTAAGATCTGCCTTCTTGTTGGATTTATTTATGTATCGTGTATATTTTCATGTCTAAACGGCACCGCTAGATGCCCTCCTAAATTGTCAATTTGAAATTATTAAGCTCAGTGGCTCATTTATTCAAAGTAAAAATATGGGCTCGTTCATTTTGGCCTGTTGTTCCAGGTATATAACTATTAGTCCAGGGGTGTCAAACTCATTTTGATCTGGGGGCCGCATACAGCTTAATCTGATCTCAAGGGGGTCAGACCAGAATACTCATTCCAAAAGTCCACTTTTTTCCTTTGTATTAGTGCAAAGAATAAATAAATGATAAAGATATTAACATTAAATTAATTGTCCTTTTACATTTTTACTCAGTTTAACATTTAAGTGCATTACATATTAAAAAAACTGATCAGTGATTGCACGTTTTAAAACATTTATTATTATAAATTGAGATTCAATTTATGTCCTCAATAGATTAAAATTAAAGGTGTATTTATTTAAGACCTGTCTGTGAGGGCTACTCCCTCTTTAGCATTTTGAGATTTTCATTAATGAAAAGTGCGTTATAAATTGAATTCATTATTATTATTATTATTTATTTTTCTTCAAACCCCAATCTGTCCTCTTCTTTTATTCATCTGACTCCAAACAGTTATTAAAATCTGCACCTGCATCCTTTTACTTTTATTAAATGTTTCAGAACGAACAACCCAACTGGATGACTAAATTAAATCACAAATAAAAGTGACTCCGACCTGTTTTTGGCTTTTCTAGAAAATATTATGCTCCTGCCTGCAGTACCTTTTTTCGTCCATCAGGGGTCTCCATTATACTCAGGCTCAGTGTTGCCAGCTGCACGATAATTTTCGTATTTGTACGATAATTTTGCCCTCTGTACGATGTACGATCAATAATCCCGAAAAAGGCCAAAAATACAATAATTTCGCCATTCTGTGAACGTGTAGTTGTGATCGGTTTCCATCAGCCTGTCGCAACTGTCTGTCGGAGTTCTTGTGAACCCTGAAGACGTCTTGAAATTCCAGCTAATCGTGCTTTTCTAAATGTGACACAAGACTTTCTGTAGAGCTCATTAATTACCACCAGACAATAATGCATATTAATGTCTATGGTTCCCCCCAGTACTGACGCCACAAAGCTGTGAGTGCCTGTTAAACGCTACAGTATTCAACAATAGAGTGACTATAGAGCATACTTATTTTGTTTATGATGGGTGTACGATAATCCTACATTTCTCACCTGGCAACCCTGCTCAGGCTATACACGAAACGACTGTCTTTTGCGTCCCCATAGTTGCCAAGTCCGCTTATTTCAAGCGGCATTGGGCTTGTTTTCCCCTGGAGTCGCTTTCAAATTTGATCAGCCGCTTGTGGCGGGTTTTTATTTTGCTTCTCGCGGACATTAAGTCGCTTATTTGTGCTTGTTTTGAAGGAGCTGATCGCTTCTTTCGGTCTAGAGATCTGGCAACCCTGCGGCTTCCGGTCAACGCTCACAAGACGTGTACATTCCTGGAGCTATTCACAAAAGTACGTCTTCCAAATTGGTAATCCACTCTCTGCTTATCGTTTCTTTACACGACGTCACTCTGTATGCTTTGTTAAGCGAATCCGATGTGAGCTGTCTACCGTTACAAAGTTATAAAATGTCCGCTGTTGGACAACCTATGCTATGCTAACGGGAGGTTCACTGCAATTTCCAACTTTCCCGTTTGTTTAAGTGTTATAACCTAAAATTATTGAGATAGAATGTCATAATCCTTTTTGATCAATCCTTCCAACTGTGAAGGTTCATTCGGCCCTAATTAATTTGTCTCGAACTGTCCGCAAATATTTTATTTGTTTATTCAAAAAAAAAAACTGTACAGTCCTGAGGCCTTCTAGCCTGGTTAAAACCAGACCCTCGATCAGAGCTGAAGTTCTAATTTTTTCATTTCACCCACATTCACGCTGTAGAAAATTATCTAATCCTGTTATAATGAAGAAGTGTAAACTATTTTAATGTAATGTTTATTCTGTGTTTCAGGAAACCAGCGCCAGCTACTGAGGAGGTGAAGACTAGTTTATTACTCTATTACACACTTTTTATTGTTGCGTCCCTCATATTGCTCATCTCCCATCTAACACTGGTTTTTATTTCCTCCATGGCAGTTTTTAACTCCGTTTCTGGAACATCAGGTGCAACCTGTGTTTTGTGTTGAGTTTGAGAAGGAGGCTGTGGTACCAAAGGGGAATCCAACATCAAATCCAGCTTGGTTAATTCCATGTCCAGGAGAGAGTATGCTGTGGAGCATATAGGGGTCATCACCTTTGGGGGGGTGGAAGTGATTGGAGGGTGATCTATTCTGTTTGCTTCTGTGCTCATTTTATTTTTTTTTTTTTTTTATTTTTTTATAATATTTATTTATTTTTCAGTGCTGATCATAAAGTTGTCATTCAAAAACGTCCCATCTGGGGTGCCATTTTTTATGTGACGGTTTTATTAAAAGGGGTGCCAGCCAGGTATCCCTCCTGACAGTTAGGATGACCAATTTTGAGTTACTTTTGTATTTTTTATTTTTTTTAACCTGTCACACAAGGACCATCCACTTAATGGTGTTGACCCTTTACAATTTGAATGACAAAAAAAACCAACAAAACTTCATCCTTTTTTCTTTTACACAAAAAACAAACAAAACATCTTCCACATAATTTCACTTTTTTTTCTTTTTTTTCAGGTTTTATATTTTTAAATGTCCATAAACAAAATAAACACAAATCCCCCCACACAAAAATAAGTTCTCAAGTCTTTTCTTGTCTTCCACAATCAACAGGTCAAAGGTTCCATATATTTACTGCTCCCATATTTTACTGCTCCACAGCAAGAGCTGTGGAATAACAAAAGCAATAATCAGGCCCAAGTGCCATTTAAATGCTCACAATAAAAAACAGGAAAAAGAATAAATAGACTTACAGGTCTCAGATAAAGCAGAATCAGAAATCCATAGGTTGTTTTTGTTTTTGTCATCTGTAATGAACAAATGTAATATTTTGAAATCACTATGGGGCATAACTGATTAATTTTTAGTAATATTAAATATTTAATTCAGGGACTTACGAATAATGAACTGGGTGACGTCACACGCTTCCAGGATCTCCGGATTCACGGCGGAGAGCGCACAGGAGTAGATGCACGTTTCCTTTTTGTTTGTTTCTGTCGGTCCACGGTGATGACTTCCAGCAGGAAGTGAAGGGAACAGGCGAGGGATTGCACAACCTCGGATTAAAGTTTAATTGTTTGCCCAGAGATGCAACACTAGTGGAATCCTTGACTCTCTGGTCTGGAGAGAAACTGCCATCTTTTAACTGGAAGGGTAAACGAGCTTGAACAGTGGAGCAATCAGGTGAGTTCACAGCTGTGATCCAGGTGCGTCTTTAAGTGTGGCAGGATGGGAGGGGCCAAGGGAGAACAAAAAGTGATGAGAGCAGCTCTGAAAATGAGCAGGCTGTCACACACTGCTGTATCTAAATAAAACTTTGTTCTAACCTCAGCGCCTCAATGTCTGCATTATCTGCTTCGTAAAGTATATCTGTCGGTACAGTGGTGATTATTTAATCCTCAGATAGCTTGTAAAAAGTTTAAGAACTATGTCATACAGGCTGAAAAATACAGTAGTTATTATTTTCCTCCTTTTTTTAGAGAGATATGTATGGGAACAATTAAATAAATAACAAGTAGGACAGTGCTTTTATTGAGGCAAGAAGAAAATGTTGTGATGGTATCAAAGGTATTTAACTTAATAATTTCTGTATATAGCCTGTTTCAGCTTTTTCAGCTAATTCTACATTTTTAATCCAACTTTTTCCAACAATCAGATTAAACAATAATCTTCAACCAACAGTACAAAATGACTAACTCTTTCTAATTGATACAATACACATTACGCTATTTCATATATATTTTTTTAACACATTTGTTTTGATCATTTTTTTAAATGTAAACATTGACTTGGCATTTTTAACTACATTCTCCAAGCCATTCCATAATCTAATTCCCTGGATTGAGGTAGAACGTCCCTTCAAACTGGTTCTGAATTGTGGTTTTACAAACAACTCTGTCCCCTTAAGATTATAACAACTTTGTCTTTTAACAAAGTGCATTTGGATATTTAAAGGTAATGCATTATTTTGAGCTCTATACATAACTGATAAAATATTATCTCCTCATTTCAGATTTTTTTTTTTTTTAATTCCTGATTGTTTCAGATATTTTGGATTATGCTTCTTTGGACTTATTTCTGCTAGTTTCAGATTTCAGATTGCTTCTCATAAACATTAAATATACCATACTCCTCAGCTGCAGTTTTTTCTTCTCCAACCTGTCTTTCTCTTTCCGGATTTTAAGTATTTGTTCCCACATTAGGTTTATAGTGCTTTTTAGTTCTGAGTGCTGATCTAGTTCTTTTAACCTTTTTAAAAGTAGTTTTTCTTTTTTTTTTTTTTTTTTTTTTTTTATCCTGAACTGACAAAGACATTGCATTTTTTATGATTTTAATCTGCTCGGTCAGTGTTTTAAGCAAGGTTTTCTCAAGTTTTTTTTTTGAAACTCTCCTCCATGTCACACACACACCAAGCCTATTAATCTTTATTGATACTGGAACAACCGGAACTTTTTTCTTGTAATTCATTCACGCAGTTGGCCTTATAGTTCTTGACAAAAGACAAACATCAAACATGAAAGACAATGGACAGGCCAACTTTTGCACTTCATTCACGCGAGACTCTGACACCAGAAAACTTCAGCAATGAAAAAAAAATTTTTTTAGAACCTTTTGAGCGTAAAATAAGATTGGTATGTGTGTTGACTCCTCACAGTGCCCGTACCCTCACTGGTTTAGAACATAAAAAAGATTTAGTATTCTGTGACTAATTTTATTCTATTTTTAACTGGTCCAGGTTTGGAACTCTTATCGGATTATTTTATCAGCACAGGTCAGCGCGTTTACTTCAAACTCTCACCCCAGTCCCGCCCTTACTTATTTAGTCTCAAATTATAATTAAGTCTAATATGTCACTGTTTTAAGCTAGACACCACCCTAGCAAGTTTACAGCTAACTTGGTCTCAGAGTTACAGGAAACAGCGGCGGATAAATTATTTGTTTATCCTAAAACCCTGAATCCCTCTGTTTCAAAAGCCCGTCGGCATTTGGGAGGCGCGACCACTGCGTGTTTTTACCTGGGACTTGGGTATTATTATTTTACTTTACGTTTACTTACTCGTCTTATTTCCTTATCTTACTGGAGTCCAACACACTGAGTTAAAATTTGCCTATAAATGTCCAATTTCAGATTTTTGTTGAAACAGGCAATCTGCTTACCTCATTGTTGTGTAGACCGGTCACTGATCAGTGCTCTGGACTTGCGCTTGTCCCTTCCTGTCCGCGTGCAACCAATCTCGGTGGACCTCCAAAATTGTTGGCTTTGATTCTTATCTCGCCCCAAATTCGTTGTTTGGTTCACTTTGGATAAAAAAAGGAGGTACGCTGAATACACGACAAACGCTCATTTAAAGTTCCAAACCAGTTTAATTAATCATAAGTTTAAAAAGTCACAGAATACATTTGTTCTATTTTATAAAGTCATTATATTTGATTAAAATAAGTGGACAGAGAGTGAGTGAGAGAGATAGGGAGACAGAAGAAAGAGAGAGAGAAAAAGAGAGAGAAAACACATTGAAATGGCATTTCAAGAGAGACCCCATATACAACCTGATTTAGTCTGAATACAGCTGTTCTTCTCGTTGGGCTGGCTGCGTTGACTGGCGTGGAGGAGGAAAATTCATATTTTTATACCCTTCTCTGGGCGTTGCCTGCCCTCAATTTAATAATAGAAGTTCTGCTTTATGCTCTTATTTGGGCATTGCCTGCTCTCACCTTAATAATAGAAGTTCTGCTTTATGCTCTTATTTGGGCATTGCCTGCTCTCACCTTAATAATAGAAGTTCTGCTTTAAGACGTTGCCCTTCCCCAACTGCCAGAAAGCTTCTGTCAGGAAATTCCATTGCTTGTTTCAGCTTGCAGACTTTGCGTTTTTGAGAGTGAAGGATAATACACAGTTCTATATGTTAACCTGATTGAAACTAATACACAACTGTTATATAATTAATACACAAGTGCTTTATAATCAAGGTATTAACTGTTTCACAAATGTCCATGCAATCATGTCCTATATGCCCCAAAGCAGCTCACACAAAACTATAAATCCACACACCCCTAGATCCAAAAATAGAGCAGTCCCTAAGCCTGCAGGACAGACACAACCTGCATCATTTTAAAACCCCTTCAAGATGAGAAAACACGAAGACAAAAACATGTTTTATTTCACAACATGAGTTATTCAATTTTCTTTTTTTGTATTTAATGAATTTGTTGTTTGAATTGTTTGTTAGAAGATAAGGGGCAGATACAATAAGATTTTTTCTTCATCTGCCACCTTTCATTTTATATTTTAATGTTCTTGTTATCTGTGTGTTAAAATGTATTATTTTGTGTTTTTTATTATAAAATGAATGAATCAATATATCAAAATCATAAATCAAAGAAATGTTGCAGATGAAATCAGTAATAGACTAGAATTTATCTTCTCAAGCATTTGTTTATCCAGGATGAAGATAATTACAGCACAAACGATGACAGTGAGTGTGCAAGTAAATGCCAGGATGGGGCACTATGTCACAATTATCGATCAAATCCCGACTGGGGGTCTTTCTGGGTGGAGTTTGCATGTTCTTTCCGTGCTGCGTTAGTTTTCTCCAGGTACTCCGGTTTCCTCCCACAGACTAAAAACATGCATGTTAGACTGATTGGTAACTAAATTGTCCCAAAGTGAGAGAGAGTGTAAATGGTTGTTTCTCGTTTGTCTCTGTGTCCCTGTGATAGACTGGAGACCTGTCCACGCCCGCCTCATGCACATTAATGATTGGATACCACCAGTGACCCCCGTGATCCCAAAAAATAAAAAGCAACTAAAAGATAATGGATGGATGAATGGAAGGTGGTGGGCATGACAGAAAGTCTAGGGCTGTCTTTTTGCTTGTTTGCCCCCAAATGTTGATACCACAGCTTAGTCTGATAAGTGCAGTTTCTTTATGTATTTTTTTTGCTTAAAACTAATTACTTTACTTTTTAAGTTTATGTTTATGTTTGTTTATGTTTATTAAATTTGTTAATTTTTTTACAAAAGAAACAATACAAGACAATCCCATAAATGATAATGTACAAAATATAAAAAAATGAAAGGTAGCAGTGATACCTTTCATTTGAAATGA
The DNA here is from genome assembly GCA_038048925.1 of Garcialebias charrua. NCBI lineage: Eukaryota > Metazoa > Chordata > Actinopteri > Cyprinodontiformes > Rivulidae > Garcialebias > Garcialebias charrua. The sequence continues at coordinate 20,282 of JBBPBX010057419.1, forward strand.
AATGAAATCTCGATGTGGAGAAGCATGTGCTTCTCCACATCGAGAGGAGCCAGTTGAGGTGGCTCGGGCATCTGGTTAGGATGCCTCCTGGACGCCTCCCTGGTGAGGTGTTCCGGGCATGTCCCACCGGGAGGAGACCCAGAGGAAGACCCAGGACACGCTGGAGGGACTATGTTTCTCGGCTGGCCTGGGAACGCCTTGGGATTCCCCCAGAGGAGCTGCTCCAAGTGGCTGGGGAGAGGGAAGTCTGGGCCTCCCTACTTAGGCTGCTACCCCCGCGACCCGACCCCGGATAAGCAGACGAAAATGGATGGATGGATGGATGGATGAAAGGTAGCAGAAAGAAGAATAAATCTTTTTATATCTGCCCCTTTTTTCAAACAATCAGATTAAACAATAATAATCTTCCACCACCAGTACAAAATGACTAACTCTTTCTAATTTTCTAACTAATACAATACACATTACGTAATTTCATATATATATATTTTTTAAAATTCATTTTGATCATTTTCTTAAATGTAAACATTGACTTGGCATGCTGCTCTCCTGCTGCCTCTCAGCGAGAAGGTTGCCGGTTCAAATCCCGGTCCGGGGCCTTTCTGGGTGGAGTTTGCATGTTCTCCCCGTGCATGCGTGGGTTTCCTCCGGGTACTCCGGTTTCCTCCCACAGACCAAAAAACATGCTTGTTAGGCTGATTGGTGACTCTAAATTGACCCTAGGTGTGAGTGTGAGAGTGGATGGTTGTTTGGTGTGAGTGAGACAGGTCCCTCTTGTAAATGAGTCCCCGTGACTCAATGAGGCTAGCCTGTATAAATAAAGGTTGAATGAATGAATGAATGAATTTTTAACATTCTCCAAGCCATTCCATAATCTAATTCCCTGGATTGAGGTAGAACGTCCCTTCAAACTAGTTCTGAATTGTGGTTTTACAAACATCTCTGTCCCCTTAAGATTATAACAACTTTGTCTTTTAACAAAATGCATTTGGATATTTAAAGGTAATGCATTATTTTGAGCCCTATACATAACTGATAAAATATTATAGTCTACCAAATCATGGAACTTCAATAACTTCAGTTGATGAAATAATGTACTTGATGGATGACGGTAATGTTTTCTAGTGATAATTCTTACAGCTCTTTTCTGTAATACAAAAATAGGCTTTGTGATTGTTTTACACGCTTTCCCCCAAACATCAATACAATAGATTAAGTGTGGAACAATGATTGTGTTATACAACAAATACAGAGCTTTATCATTCAATAGGTCTCTGACTTTGTACAGTACTGCAATCGATTTAGCTATTTTTATTCTTACAGAATTTATGTGTTGTTTCCATGTCAGTTTGTCATCAATAATGACACCCAAAAACTTCACCTCATTCACTCTACAAATCTCAACACCCTCAATTTTGAGTGGAACATCAACAGTTTTCTTTTTATTACTGAATATCATGTAATTAGTTTTTTCTAGATTTAATGATAATTTATTTATTTTAAACCAAGTTTGTATCTTGACAAATTCTGTCTTTATCAATTCCAACATTTGTTCTATATCTTCACCTAAACAGAAAAATGTGGTATCATCAGCAAAAAGTACACATTTAAGGAGTCCTGACACATTTACCAAGTCATTCACATATAAAATAAATAGCTTTGGTCCAAGTACAGAGCCTTGGGGAACTCCACATGTGATATTACAGAGGTCAGATCTTACATCATTTATTTGTACAAATTGTTTCCTATCTTTCAAGTAGCTAGATACCCACTGTAATGCTGGTCCTCTAATACCATATTTGTTCAATTTTTCAAGGAGAATGGTGTGATCAATAGTATCAAATGCTTTTTTTAAATCAACAAAAATACTGATACAATATTGTTTTTGATCGACAGCAGTAGTTATTTGTTCCATTAATTCCATGAGAGCCATTGATGTAGAGTTTTTTGCTCTAAACCCATACTGACTGTTGCTTAGAATATTTTGTTTATCTATAAATTGATCTAGTCTGTTCACAAATAGTTTTTCAAGAATTTTTGAAAACTGTGGTAACAAGGATATAGGTCTATAATTGTTGAACACACATTTATCACCATTTTTAAAAAGAGGAACTACCTTAGCTACTTTCATATTATCTGGAAATATTCCTGTTGAA
>JBBPBX010057420.1:0-13190 GCA_038048925.1 Garcialebias charrua
TGGACGGTTTCTTTCTTTGTCTTGTTTGTTTGTTTGATTTTTGTTGTTGTTGGTTTTTTTTTTATGTTTTGTCCTACAGCCAAAGGACTTCATCAGTCTGAGGAGCCACAACAAACTCAGTCCCACAAGTAAGCACACTCCCATATTGGACCAGCCACTTTCAGATTCAGAGATACTTGTCGTTCGCACCACATGTGGTACGTGCCGTTGAGCGAAATTATGCACACAGAGTCCCAGTTACATCCAACAATAAAAAGTAAAAGAAAAACAGTAACAACATCTAAGATATGAACTAAGAAAAACATCAACTAAATAATACACTAAGCACTAATAGCATAAAATCAATACGCTGAAAAGCAGCACGAACATGAGTCTGTGTGAGCAGATGAGCACGCATGAACACAGCAACATGAAACAGATCAGCAGCAACATGAAACAGATCAGCAGCAACATGAAACAGATCAGCAGCAACATGAAACAGATCAGCAGCAACATGAAACAGATCAGCAGCAACATGAAACAGATCAGCAGCAACATGAAACAGATCAGCAGCAACATGAAACAGATCAGCAGCAACATGAAACAGATCAGCAGCAACATGAAACAGATCAGCAGCAACATGAAACAGATCAGCAGCAACATGAAACAGATCAGCAGCAACATGAAACAGATCAGCAGCAACACGAAACAGATCAGCAGCAACACGAAACAGATCAGCAGCAACATGAAACAGATCAGCAGCAACATGAAACAGATCAGCAGCAACACGAAACAGATCAGCAGCAACACGAAACAGATCAGCAGCAACATGAAACAGATCAGCAGCAACACGAAACAGATCAGCAGCAACATGAAACAGATCAGCAGCAACATGAAACAGATCAGCAGCAACACGAAACAGATCAGCAGCAACATGAAACAGATCAGCAGCAACATGAAACAGATCAGCAGCAACATGAAACAGATCAGCAGCAACATGAAACAGATCAGCAGCAACATGAAACAGATCAGCAGCAACATGAAACAGATCAGCAGCAACATGAAACAGATCAGCAGCAACATGAAACAGATCAGCAGCAACATGAAACAGATCAGCAGCAACATGAAACAGATCAGCAGCAACATGAAACAGATCAGCAGCAACATGAAACAGATCAGCAGCAACATGAAACAGATCAGCAGCAACATGAAACAGATCAGCAGCAACATGAAACAGATCAGCAGCAACATGAAACAGATCAGCAGCAACATGAAACAGATCAGCAGCAACATGAAACAGATCAGCAGCAACATGAAACAGATCAGCAGCAACATGAAACAGATCAGCAGCAACATGAAACAGATCAGCAGCAACATGAAACAGATCAGCAGCAACATGAAACAGATCAGCAGCAACATGAAACAGATCAGCAGCAACATGAAACAGATCAGCAGCAACATGAAACAGATCAGCAGCAACATGAAACAGATCAGCAGCAACATGAAACAGATCAGCAGCAACATGAAACAGATCAGCAGCAACATGAAACAGATCAGCAGCAACATGAAACAGATCAGCAGCAACATGAAACAGATCAGCAGCAACATGAAACAGATCAGCAGCAACATGAAACAGATCAGCAGCAACATGAAACAGATCAGCAGCAACATGAAACAGATCAGCAGCAACATGAAACAGATCAGCAGCAACATGAAACAGATCAGCAGCAACATGAAACAGATCAGCAGCAACATGAAACAGATCAGCAGCAACATGAAACAGATCAGCAGCAACATGAAACAGATCAGCAGCAACATGAAACAGATCAGCAGCAACATGAAACAGATCAGCAGCAACATGAAACAGATCAGCAGCAACATGAAACAGATCAGCAGCAACATGAAACAGATCAGCAGCAACATGAAACAGATCAGCAGCAACATGAAACAGATCAGCAGCAACATGAAACAGATCAGCAGCAACATGAAACAGATCAGCAGCAACATGAAACAGATCAGCAGCAACATGAAACAGATCAGCAGCAACATGAAACAGATCAGCAGCAACATGAAACAGATCAGCAGCAACATGAAACAGATCAGCAGCAACATGAAACAGATCAGCAGCAACATGAAACAGATCAGCAGCAACATGAAACAGATCAGCAGCAACATGAAACAGATCAGCAGCAACATGAAACAGATCAGCAGCAACATGAAACAGATCAGCAGCAACATGAAACAGATCAGCAGCAACATGAAACAGATCAGCAGCAACATGAAACAGATCAGCAGCAACATGAAACAGATCAGCAGCAACATGAAACAGATCAGCAGCAACATGAAACAGATCAGCAGCAACATGAAACAGATCAGCAGCAACATGAAACAGATCAGCAGCAACATGAAACAGATCAGCAGCAACATGAAACAGATCAGCAGCAACATGAAACAGATCAGCAGCAACATGAAACAGATCAGCAGCAACATGAAACAGATCAGCAGCAACATGAAACAGATCAGCAGCAACATGAAACAGATCAGCAGCAACATGAAACAGATCAGCAGCAACATGAAACAGATCAGCAGCAACATGAAACAGATCAGCAGCAACATGAAACAGATCAGCAGCAACATGAAACAGATCAGCAGCAACATGAAACAGATCAGCAGCAACATGAAACAGATCAGCAGCAACATGAAACAGATCAGCAGCAACATGAAACAGATCAGCAGCAACATGAAACAGATCAGCAGCAACATGAAACAGATCAGCAGCAACATGAAACAGATCAGCAGCAACATGAAACAGATCAGCAGCAACATGAAACAGATCAGCAGCAACATGAAACAGATCAGCAGCAACATGAAACAGATCAGCAGCAACATGAAACAGATCAGCAGCAACATGAAACAGATCAGCAGCAACATGAAACAGATCAGCAGCAACATGAAACAGATCAGCAGCAACATGAAACAGATCAGCAGCAACATGAAACAGATCAGCAGCAACATGAAACAGATCAGCAGCAACATGAAACAGATCAGCAGCAACATGAAACAGATCAGCAGCAACATGAAACAGATCAGCAGCAACATGAAACAGATCAGCAGCAACATGAAACAGATCAGCAGCAACATGAAACAGATCAGCAGCAACATGAAACAGATCAGCAGCAACATGAAACAGATCAGCAGCAACATGAAACAGATCAGCAGCAACATGAAACAGATCAGTAGCAACATGAAACAGATCAGAGCAACATGAAACAGATCAGCAGCAACATGAAACAGATCAGCAGCAACATGAAACAGATCAGCAGCAACATGAAACAGATCAGCAGCAACATGAAACAGATCAGCAGCAACATGAAACAGATCAGCAGCAACATGAAACAGATCAGCAGCAACATGAAACAGATCAGCAGCAACATGAAACAGATCAGCAGCAACATGAAACAGATCAGCAGCAACATGAAACAGATCAGCAGCAACATGAAACAGATCAGCAGCAACATGAAACAGATCAGCAGCAACATGAAACAGATCAGCAGCAACATGAAACAGATCAGCAGCAACATGAAACAGATCAGCAGCAACATGAAACAGATCAGCAGCAACATGAAACAGATCAGCAGCAACATGAAACAGATCAGCAGCAACATGAAACAGATCAGCAACAACATGAAACAGATCAGCAGCAACATGAAACAGATCAGCAGCAACATGAAACAGATCAGCAGCAACATGAAACAGATCAGCAGCAACATGAAACAGATCAGCAGCAACATGAAACAGATCAGCAGCAACATGATGTGATTTTTCACAGTGATTATTCTGGTTAGATATTCATGAGTCTAACAGCCTCAGGGTAGAAGCTGTTCCTCAGTCTAGTGGTTCTACATTTGATGCTCCTCAACCTCCGTCCTGAGGGGAGTGGGGCAAAGAGTGAGTGTGCTGGGTGAGTGAGGTCTTTCATGATGCAGGTGGCTCTTTTCCTGCATCTGGAGGTGTAAATGTCTGTGATGGTGGGGAGACTGACTCCAACAGACTTCTGTGCAGCCTTCACCACTCTCTGTAGAGCTTTCCTCTCTGCAACTGTGCAGCCTCCATGCCACACGTTGATGCTGGAGCACAGGATGCTCTCCACTGCACACCTGTAGAAGGAGGTGAGAACTGGGCTGCTCAGACCAGCTCGTCTCAGCCGTCTGAGGAAGTAGAGTCTTTGATGTCCTTTCTTGATCAGGCTGGTTGTGGTGGTGATAGGATACAATACAATGCAATACAACTTTATTTTCAAAGCCCTTTAAAACAACACCGTTGGCCAAAGTGCTGTACACTAACACGTACAAGCATACAATCTATAAACTCCACAGACACCATAAAAGTGATCTACCAAATCAAAACAGCAAACAGTAAAAACTATAAAACAAATAACTTAGAAACAGTAAAACCAAAATTTCAAGCTGCGTTAAAAGCCAAAGAGAAAAAAATGAGTCTGCAGAGAGGATTTAAAAACAGGGAGTGAGATAAGATGGTTTTTGTGTCCCGCCCTCTCCCCCGTCGATTCCTCTGAGGAAGCCATGCCAAAGTGGTTCAAAACATCAAAGTTCATGCTCAATAATCCAGGTGAACTTTGTTGGATTTTTTTACCTGGATTATCGAGCATGAACCACTTTGGCTATGGCTGCCTTAGATGAGTCGACGGGGGAGAGGGCGGGCCCCAGAAACCATCTGCTCACCAGCAAACTAGTTGGTCCACTGTGGGTTTGCTGCTTGTGGGACTGAGTTTGATTGTCACTTCTCGGACTGATGAAATTCTTTCGATGAAGGATGAAGCATTTCAACAAAAAAAAATTATAATAATAATAAATAAAACAGTCCAGAGGACCTGACTGAACGTTGATGATTTTTTTTTACCTGGATTATTGAACTTGAACGTTGATGTATTTTTAACTTTAAAAATTTAATAATAAAATGAGAAAAAAACCAGGGTTCAGTGCATTTTCTAAAGTTGCTCTAAAAGGATGTGTCAGATCATTGAAAGTGAGGTTTGTGTAAAGATTTTGATCAGTTAAAAAGCTCTTTGGTCATTTTAGAAGCGATGGTTCAAAATGAACCTTATGAGGCTTCACAGAAAAATGTATGAAGAAAACTTGTATGTCTTCCATGTGCTATGTGCTCAAACCCGAGGTCCATTTTTTATCATTTTTCAGGCATATAAAAATACTTTTATTAAAAATGTAATTAATAACGCTGCATTAGCTAAATGTAAATCTACACTTTTGTGTGACATTGTCATTTGTTGCTGTTTTCTCAACCGAGCAACATTCATCATGTTACTGTTGTGGTACCTGTCCAGGTATGACTCTGGTCAGTCCAGTTACTGAGCTCACAGCACACCAACTCATTTAATACATTGATGTTGTTCAGTTGATAAAACAGCAACAGGCTAAACAAACAGTGTAAAAATGCCTTTGTTGATGTTCGTTCATGCTGAAATTTTGAGAGTTATTTTAAAAAGCCTGAAAATCAATATAGAAATTATTTAATATTATTATGATGATTATTATTTTGTTTGTGTTGGATTTTACATATTTTTTGTTGCAATAATGTTGCATTTTTGTGTATTGGTTTGGTTTGTGTTGGTATTTTCAACACATGCGTGCCGCTTGCGTAAGCTTTGCGTGAATACAGTAACAAATATAATAATTTAAATAAATAAATAAATCACAGCAGAATGTGAACAAAACATTTAGTGTTTTATTGACAATACGCATGTTTTTTCTCTGTATTGTGTGAGTAGAAGTGTTTAAAAAGTGCAGCGTGTTTTAAATGGACTACATTCACCACAGAAGAAGCTTTGAAGTCCTGTTTAGTTCTGTCCACGCATCTGGGCAGCTTTAAATTTTCTTTTTTAAAATCACAAAGGATTCTGTTAAACAGTACATGAAAGGGATACATCAAACCTTTTAAAATATCAAAAAGAATCAGTAGAGCCTTGATGAATATTTATGTTTTTTTTATCTTTGAAGAAAATGAACTCCGGCTTTCATTCCACATGAAGTATTTGCGTCTTTTAAAATCATTTCAACAACTAACTTGCTGTTTAACAGCATATATGAATCTGTGAAAAACACAAGATGTTTATCATTTAGCAGTGGGGTGGAGTGGGGGACATCTAATGTCTTCAAATTTTTTATTTTTATTTTTATTTTTGTTAATTTATTCATTTCAAATTAAAAACACAAAAGAAACAATTTACAAACGATATGGAGAAAGAAAAAAAACAGATTTAAAATGAAAGGAAGCAGAAGAAGAATAAAATTCTTATAATATCTGTCCCTTCTTAAAACAAAAATCAATTCAAACAATCAATTCAAACAATGATTATCCGTAAACAAAAATTAATAACTCATAACAATTTGCCAATTTATAGTACATTTAGTATTTAACATTTATAGATATAATTTCAATAATTTATTCTTAATCATTTTCTTAAATATGGACATTGACTTAGCTTTTTTGACATCATTTTCCAAACTATTCCATAAACCTATTGCTAGCCTGTATAAATAAAGGTTGAATGAATGAATGAATTAAAGTAAATGCCTCGGTACACTTTTTTAAAAGAGCCTTGATTTGTTTTATTTTGAAAGTACAGTTTCCGGTTGCTACCTCTTGTATCTCCGCTTGCTTGACTCCGCTTCGCTGCGCTTCCTTCTTTCTCGCCCTGGCTGACGTCACGCAGCAGGATGGGCTTGGGAGGGAGGGGGCGGGGCCTGTTCCTGGTCTGGCTGGAGGATCTGAGGTTTGAGGCGTCACCATGTGGAAAACACAGCACATTACACACTTCCTGTGCAGCTTGTAGGTCACGTGTTGCAGCTGGTTGTTTTCTACAAGTTTGTGTTTTTTTTTTGTGTGCAGACCAACATAGTTAAGTTATACAAGTGTGACAGAATTTTACTTTACATCTACTGTTTGTGCTTTACACAATCTTCCTGTATATTTGAACAAAGTGCAACATGTAGACCTACTTGTTGTAAATCTACACAAATAAAGCTTCTGTTTCCCTGATGTTGTGCTTTCTGTGTCTCTGGTGTTGTGGAAAATGACTGAAGCCTCCAGGACAATATGATACGACATTACCAGGAATAAAACAGGCGGGTTTCAAAGCACATATGGGCTGATATGCCATGAGAGGAAATGTTGTGTGTTTGAGTTCCATGTTACACAAACAAATCCGGTAAGGTGTTTTACGTAACTTTAAATGATGTTGTGTCTAAAAGTTGGTAACTTGTAAATAGACTTTTCAAGATACTCAAAGCTCTTTACAGTACAGTCTGTGCCACATTTACCCATTCATACAGCACTCTACCAGATCTCTACAAAGACTAGTCAGAGCTTTATCACACTCGTACACCGATGGGGCACACATCAGAGGCAATTAAGGGGTTCAGTGTCTTGCCCAGGGACACTTCGGCATGTGACTGCTGGTGGAATCGACAGAATGCAGTGATTGGCAAATCAAACAAGCTCAGTGGAATTTATTTATTTATTGTATTTATTTATTTCTTCATTTCAAATTTAAAACACAAAAAATATATTTACAAAACCATATTAAGAAGAAAAACAAAAAACTAATTTAAAATGAAAGGAAGCAGAAGAAGAAAAAATCTTATAATATCTGCCCCTTTTTAAACAAAATTAATTCAAACAATCAATTTTAAACAATAATTATCCATGAACCAATTTTGTAACTTATTACAATTCACAAATATATGGTAATTATAATTTTCACCATTTATATATATTTTTTCAAGAGTTCACTCATTGTCTTAAATATATGGTAAACACAGACTTAGCCTTTTTGACATTATTATCCAAACCATTCCACATACCTATGTCCTGCATTAAATTAGACCTCCTAAAACTTGTTCTATAACATGGTTTAACAAAAATATCAGTTCCCTTAAGGTTATAACTGCTTTCCCTCTTTACAAACTGTTTTTGAATATTCGGAGTTAGTGTTAGATTCTGTGCTTTATACATTAATAAAAAAATATTATATTCCACCAGATCATAGAACTTCAATAGTTTCAATTTAGAAAACAATGTATTAGATGGATGACAGTAATGCACTCTTGTTATGACTCTTATAGCTCTTTTCTGTAAGATAATAATAGGCTTAGTTATAGTTCTACACGCTGTTCCCTAGTGCACATCTATTTCCCCAGCTCCCCGGGCGCTTTCTATGGCTGCCCACTGCACCACCTAGTGGTGGTTGGGTTAAATGCAGAGACGAATTTCGTCTTGTATGGGAAACATACACAGATGACAAAAATGTGACATTTATTTTATTTATTTTATCAACACAGTAATTCAAATATACAATTATTGCATTATACAGCAAATACAGGGCTTTATCGTTCAATAAGTCTTTCACTCTGTATAATACAGCCGTGGATTTAGATAGTTTTGCTTTAACATAATTTATGTGCTGCTTCCAAGACAGTTTATCATCAATAATAATTCCCCAAAATTAATAACAAACATGTCAAATGTTTTAATTAAATTATTCTATTATTTTGCGGGGTCAGGTAATTTTGAAGATGATGGCAATAATCCATCTAAAAAACACGGGACAGGGCCAAGTACCATCGTGAAGCATCCCCTCTTCTTTTGACAGCAGTCTAAAGAATGCCTGGAAATCCTGGGAAAATAACAAAAGAGCCACTTCCATGGACCCACCACTTGAAGGGAGGTCGGGTGCCGTGCATGTCGGGTGGCAGGCAAGGGGAGATCGCTGGCCATGCCAATTCCTGGTGGCACTAGCTCTACAGGGACGTGGAACGTCACCTTACTGGTGGGTAAGGAGTCGGAGCTCGTGTGTGAAGTTGAGTACAGTAGTACCAACTAGATAGTTGGTTCACCTCTAGACACAGCTAAGGCTCTGGAACCAAACTCCTGGAGAAAGGCTGGACTCTCTCCCACTCTGGAGTTGACCATGGGAGAGTGGCGTCAGGCGGGTGTGGGGATACCCCCCGCTGAATGCTTCTGGGAGTTTTCCCCAGTGAATGAGAGGTTATCTCTGCAGGAAGGACATTTTTGACTGTTCTTTGTGCTTGTGTACCAAACATCAGCTCAGCTACCCACCTTTTCTGGAGTCTCTTGGAGTCTTGGAAGGGGTGTTGTCTGGGGATCCCCTCATTCTACTGGATGACCTGTGCCCACGTGGGCAATGAAGGAAGGGGCTGATCGGGGGGAGCTGATCTTTAATCTGAAACCAAATGGTGTTTGTTTCTTGGACTTCTGTGCTTGTTTTTGTGACAACGAACACCATTGAGGTTCATTATGAACTTATGAACTTACAGGTGCCAGCGGAACCACCTCCTGATCAACACTGCTAAAACTAGGGAGCTGCTGGTGGATTTCCACAGGCACAGACCCACCTCACTGACCCCGGTGAACACCCAGGGAGTGGACACTGAGATTGTGGACTGTTTTATAAGTACCTGGGTGTTCACCTGAACCAGGGGTCTGCAACGTTGCAGACCCCTGACCTGAACAACAAACTGGACTGCTCTCATAACACTGACGCACTTTACAAGAAGAGTCAGAGCAGACTTTACCTGCTGAGGAGACTGAGGTCTTTTGGAGTGCAGGGGGTGCTCCTGAAGACCTTCTTTGGTAGTAGCATCAGCCATCTTCCATGGTGTTGTCTGTTGGAGCAGCAGCTTATCATCAGCTGAGAGGAAGAACTTAGATAAGCTCATCAAGAAGAGCAGCTCTGTGCTTGGATGCCCCCTCGATCCAGTGCAGGTGGTGGGAGACAGAAGGACTCTAGTTAACATAACAGCATTGCTGGGCAACGTCTCCCACCCCATGCACGAAGCTGTTGCTGAACTGGAGAGCTCCTTCAGTGACAGATGACTGCATCCTAAATGCACAAAGGAGCGTTACCGCAGGAACTTCCTCCCAGCAGCTGTTAGACTCTACAACCATCACTGCTCCCAACAAACTCAATAAGGATTAAATACATGCTGACCTCTGCTAAAACACACACTCTGCCTACACTACTGAACTGTAAACAGTCTGTCCTTATCAATGTTCCAATACATATTGAACAGTATTATTTATATATTTTTATCTTACTTCTTTATACTGTATGTTGTTTTTAACATTTAGGAACTTTTTTAAATATTTTTTATCTGTTGCTGTTGTTACACTTGAATTTCTCATCCGTGGGACAATAAAGGCTGTTTCTATTCTGTTCTACTGTACAGTAGGCCACCTTTAGGTCAAAGGTCGATGATCGATTTGTCAGACCTGCAGCCCTATGACCTGGACACGTGGGTGAAGAGCTGTCAACTGTTCACCACCTGCTGGTGAGTTATCTGGTGGAGGGGGAGGCTGCCAGCAGTGACGGACTTTGATATTTGGGGGCCCAAGGCAAACCTTTGTAAAGGGGCCCTCCCCCAAGTTTTCCATAATGTACCAGTTAGGCCGTGAGCAGTGCTTTAAGTGGGCCGGAATGCACCGGAACGCAGTTCCACCACTTCTAAAATTTAACCCTGAGAGTACCGGGACTTTTTTTAGAGTACGGTGCGTTCCGGAACTTATTATCCAGAGTTTTGCCAGGCCTAATACTGAAAGGAAATGTATGTTGCAGATGGAAACTGTAACAATAATAAGCTTCTTAAAATCTTAAGTCTAAAAGGGACTTATCACATCTTTGTGTTACAGGAGCTTTTATTTTATATGTTTATTTTTATGTTGTTTTTCATGTCACTTTAGCACCATGAGCCTTGAAGTTAATAAAAGTGCCTCTAACTTTTTGAATTTGGCACATGTGGAATTAATTTAGAACTGGCTTTGTTCTTTGTAAATTTACATTAAAAAATACTGATCTTTAACTCAGTAGACAGATCTAGATAAAAATACTATGTTTCTGTCCCATATTATTATGACATTAGGGAGAGTACCGGCACTTATTTTTTTCCACTTAACGCACTGGCCGTGAGGGTGGAACATTCTGCAGGGCTGCCACAACTGACATACTGCAATACTGTGAACCAGACAGTAGACAACATACTTTTTTTTTCTACTTTGATAAAACATAAAATATTTTTTTGGAAAAACCTTTGTTTTATTATTGTAATAAAAAAGGTGCTAAAGCAAATCTTACATGAACGGTCAACACTAACTACTGTACGTACAAGTACAAACTAATGATGACAGGAATGTATTAAAAATATGTTTTCCTAAATTAGCAGATTTTTACAAGTTTTTTTTATCACACTTCTTTTATATTGCATACTCCTCTGACAGAGCACAGTTAATAATACTTAATAAATACTTTATTATTTATAAAGCCCCTTCAAACAACCACAGCTGCAACAAAGTGCTGTACACATAAAATCAAGAACATTTAAACGCATAAAAGAATAAAACTGTTGTTAAAACATAAAGATCAATAAAAGCAATTAAAACAGTTGTAAGTAGTAGTAGTTGTAAGATAATTGTGGAAAAGTCAGCGTGTTTGAGAGTGGTGGTACTTGGAAGCAAATCCAATCATTGGTCTAAGTGTGTACAGGATGATGGAGACGTCCAGGCGCGAGAGACGCTTGTCTAAGCTGTAAAAGGACAACAATGAAAAGTTGCTTTGGTTGTAAAAGTAACTCTTGCTTTTTTCTAATTTCAATTTACATTATTATTTACAGAACGGATCAATCTGAAGAAAGAGGAAAGTGAACGAGTGTAACTGCAATCATGAAATATTTAGAAATGTAAAAATAACAATGAAAGTCATACAGTAAGTCGTATAAAAACCATATGTGTGTGAGGGGATGGGAGAAATATGAGGATAGAGTTAAGGGAGGCAGAAATTCATCAGGTTGTGAGAACCGCTCTTCTGTGATGTGTGAACAGAGAAAAACATCAAGTTGGTTAAAATTGAATACTGTACTTTATGGTTTTTACATCACTAAGTGATCATGAACTGTTTGTCCAGTTGGACTTCTATGAAATAACTTGTGTCTTCTGTCTTGTTGTACTGGAGAGAATCACACGTTAACTGCAAAAACCATAGACTAATGTCTAAAAAAGCTAAGTTTGGTCCTCTGGACATTCAAAAAACTAAACTAAGCAAAAAAATACAAAAAAATAAAAAAAAAAAATGTTTTTGGAATGTCCAGAGGACCAGACTTAGCTTTTTTAGATTTTTCTACCTGGATTATTGAGCATGCATCAGGGCATAGACTAATGTAACTTACAGATAAAATACATTTTACTCTTTACTTGTTCTCCAGGCTCCCTACTTCAGTTTTTCCTGAGATGTTGACGTACTCTTCTTTCCTTTGTCTATTCTTTCCTTTTCCTCTCCTTTTATTGTTCCTCATATACCCTTGTATACAATCCTCTTCTCCATAGTCCATTTCAGATGTTTTTATTTCTAGTTTATTTTATTGGTAATCCTGATCAGTATTTATCTATTCAGCTTTAAACATCCTGTCACTTTTGGTAGGAGAGGGACACACAAGGAGGGAGAGAAGCAACGGGAGCTAAGGTGGTTAAAATGTAAAAATCCCTTCTTTTGTTTAAGAAAAGTTACAGAGTCTTTAATATTTTTATATAGAAAAACATAGTACTACATTTTGTCTGAGTCATTTACACTTTGCTGTCAATGTGGGTCGTTTTACCCAGAATTTATGTAGAAAATATTTATAAAACTCTTAAATCTGTCCATGTGCTGTACTGTAACAACAACCATCAACCATACTTCATCAAGTGAATCCTCTTTATCGGCTTGTTGTTCCTTCATCCAGTCTGGTTCCCTGTCCACACTTGGGCCAATGTCGTAAGCATTTTTATCAGCCGACTCCGTGGACGTCTTGTTCACAAGTGATGATTGAGATGGATTTTTCATTCAACCTTTATTTAAACAGATAAGTCACATTGAACCTCGAAGACTCATTTACAAGTGAGATCTGTTGGACAGACAATAAAAGTGGTGAAAAATAACACATAGGGCTTGGAGACAAAAAAATTCCTAACACATTTTTGACCTCTGCTTCAAGGTCAAAAATGTAGTAATGAAAAAAATCTCGCACACAAGCACTTGTGATTCTATCTGAATTCTGCAATATGGGCTGGCATGCTCACCGCCTTTGAGTCCCCCTGACAGCCCATATTGCAGAGTTCAGATAGAA
>JBBPBX010057422.1:0-22435 GCA_038048925.1 Garcialebias charrua
AGAGAGAGAGAGAGAAAGAGAGAGAAATCTACTGCAAAGTCATGAATGTTATGGGTCTTTTATGCATATGTGTTTTGTTGCTGTGTTCTGTTATGTACTTTAAAACTCTTAAATTAGATTTTCTACACTCCCATAAGAATGTACAGTAGTTTGCAGACTGTAACGTAGTTTGGGGGATTATTAGCTAGATCTATGTGCTGACCAGCTTTTGCAGTCTTTAAAGTTTAAGCTGTTGGTGCTATTGTCTGGAGGATTGGCAGGAAAGTTGTCAGAGGGTGGGAGTGTCATGCATTAGGCATCAGGTCCTAAAAAACATATCAGCATGATATAATTTATGAATTAGTAATAAAACATAATAAGTGGAGACATTTATAATTACAAAACATGAATAAATAAACGGATAATTGGTAATATTACCAAACTGAGCAACAGTCATTGAAAGCATTTGTTTAAAGATAGCTCCTGTGGAGACAGAGGCGCTATGCTTGGAGCCACCCATTTCCTGCTTCCACTCACCAGTGATACTTCCAGGTTCCTGTCGAGAAGGAGTATTTTAGACCGACACATGAGCATACTGTATGAGTCGTGTGGCAGCAAGCTGCAGCTTCTAAAGGAAGTAAGATCAGTGCGTCCTCTATTACAATAAATACTGTGGGGGCTGTAATCCTCAACATCCCCTGTTATTCTTCTTCAGAGGCAGAAAACAGTATGGAGGGAAGTAAGACACAATGCTTTTCCTGTGACACCTAAGACCTTGAGCATTGTGATCATCTCGTCCAACACTGAGGATGCACTCAAGTTTGTTTTTCCTCTCCTTCCTCTCTAGCACTTGTTTTAACTAGAATGTTGCAAGAGGTAAGAAATGGAAAAAAAGGAAAGTGAAGGAGAGGGGAGTAAACAAAAGCTGCTTATTTATAGATTCCATCAATGTATTGATAATGTTAAGAAGTTGCTTAATGACTTAATTTCCTAATTTGCTATATTGGCTTATGAATTAGCTAGAAAAGAAGAATACTGACATAGGAGAGAAAAATACAGTATGACAAAAAAATCTAAATATGTTTCAAATCATTATTATTATTATTGTTATTCTTGCTGGTGAAGATTCTCAGTCATCTAGGACATGATCAGTTAAAAAAAAATTTATACAAAAACAGCTGGACTTTATTTGTAACAGAAGACGGTTCGCTCCTCATCCGAGGAGCTTTCTCAATTCAAAGAGTAAAAAGTATGGAGTTCAGGTTTTAAAGGTTGAGATAAAATACACACATACCTATGTAAATTGACTGAGGTGGGATTTGTCAGTCTACATAGGTATATGTGTATCTTATCTCAACCTTTAAATCCTGAACTCCACACTCTCTGCTCTTTGAATTGAGAAAGCTCCTCAGATGAGGAGCGAAACGCCTTCTGTTACAAATAAAATCTAGTTATTTTTTTATTAAAAGTTTTTTGAATTTATTGTTATTATTGTTAACTCTTTTCTTCCTTTTTGGGTTGCAGGGGTCACTGGTGTCCATGCCCAGCCGTCTTGTTGTCTATAACATCAAAATTCTAATCCTCTTTGCAATGATTTGTTTTAGTTCAGTACTTTACTTTAGGTGAATAAAACTTTACATTTACAAGGTCTGGACTGGATTAGGTACCTGCAGTTGTTACAGCCTGGAAGCAGAGGGATGAACATCTCAGGCTCTGACTGCTACTGGAAGGAAGTGCAGCATGAGGACAGGAACATCTGAGGCCTCGTTTACACAATATCCAGCCATCCATTTTTTTCCGCTTATCCAGGGTCGGGTCGTGGGAGTAGCAGCTTAAGTAGGGAGGCCCAGACTTCCCTCTCCCCAGCAACTTGGGCCAGCTCCTCTGGGGGAATCCCAGGCCACCCGACAAACAGCAGCACGGTGGCACAACTGGTAGAGCTGCTGCCTCTCAGCGAGAAGGTTGCCGGTTCAAATCCCGGTCCGGGGCCTTTCTGGGTGGAGTTTGCATGTTCTCCCCGTGCATGCGTGGGTTTCCTCCGGGTACTCCGGTTTCCTCCCACAGACCAAAAAACATGCTTGTTAGGCTGATTGGTGACTCTAAATTGACCCTAGGTGTGAGTGTGAGAGTGGATGGTTGTTTGGTGTGAGTGAGACAGGTCCCTCTTGTAAATGAGTCCCCGTGACTCAACGAGGCTAGCCTGTATAAATAAAGGTTGAATGAATGAAAAAACATAGTCCCTCCAGCATGTCCTGGGTCTTCCTCTGGGTCTCCTCCCAGTGGGACATGTCTGGAACACCTCACCAGGGAGACGTCCAGGAGGCATCCTAACCAGATGCCCGAGCCACCTCAACTGGCTCCTCTCAACCTGGAAAAAGCAGTGGCTCTACTCTGAGTCCCTCCCAGATGACTGAGCTTCTCACTGTATCTCTAATGCCCTTTATCCACAGGGCCTGTTCGCGCTCATTCGGTCTCCTTCGTAACTAGTTAACAACTAGTTATGGAGTGTACCCACAGGGCCTGTTCACGTGAAACCAGACCTATTTTGGTACCTTCTTGACTGGGGTACATAGGTCTGGTTCTTGTAGGGTCCAGTTATGACATCAGCACAGTGTGGTCACTGATTGGTCAGGGGGCGTATTCCTAGGTCGGAGGGCGGAGATTCAGTCTTCCAGGAAATCCAATCCACTATTTTCTTTTTCACCCGCCATAATAGACAACAACAAGTCAGAAGAGCATATTTTTGAGTATTTACAGGTAATATGTCACAAACATGGAAGTTCAGGCATTTCTGTATTTGCTGGCAGACCTCCAGCCACAATGGGAGGGAGAGTGGCAGACACACAACCACAGCTCTTCTGGAATATAGTAAATGGTGAGTGTTTTATAACTTTAAGCATATTTCCAGTGAATCATGCAACTGTTTCGTAGTGTTTTTGAACTGCAAAACGACCGTTTCAGAGACCGACTGGCTTCAGTAACAGCCGAGAGGCTTTTAGAAAAAGAAAAAAAAAAGATGGCAGAGCAACTCGTTTCTCTGAAGAAGGCTAAATAATTATTTGTTAGCTCGAAATTATAGCAGAGGTGTGTCTCAGTCTAACGTTTGCTTAATAAATATACTTTAATGGTCAAATCAGCTTTATTTAAAAATAGTTTCGCTGCTTGGTGCGCCATGAACAGAGGACAGAGAGCCACGCGCGCAGAGGAGGAGAACCAGGAAGGAGGAATGCGCTCGTTTTCCTCTGAAATTTAACAATAAAAGTACCTAAACAATTATTTGTTAGCTCGAAATTATAGCAGAGGTGTGTCTCAGTCTATCATTTGCTTAATAAATGCACTTTAATGGTAAAATTCGCAGATGTGGTGCAGCTGTTTTTTGACGGCTTCAAGCAGAGAGCAGAAAGGTTGGGAAAATATGGCAGGCCGTTTGAGTCATTAATAGCGAGTGACGATTCTCAGTCATCCAGGACATGATAAATTCTAAAAAGTGCAAGGAAGAAAAAAAAAGTCTAAAGTATAGTATAATAAATAAAGTCCAATAGTTTTTCTCTTGAATTTTTTTGAATTTATCATTATAGCCACATTTTCATATTACGTGATACAACTGCCAACCTAATGCCATCAAAGGTGGGCATATGAACGCTGGGGACCGCTAATGCGCTAATCCGCTTACAGCGGACCTAACGTTTTTGTCAGCGTACCAGCGGAGTGACTAACTTTTATAATTCATAAGCGGATTTGTGCTATTTTTATTTAAAATGCAGTACCGCTAATAACTAATTATCTATCAGTAAAAACAAATAAACTTATTTAGAAGCTCTTATGCTGGCTCCGTAGCTGCTTGTTTTGCCTTTTTCCCCTCCCTCACCGTCTTGACATCTTCCGGGTCAGAGGTGAACTCGGGGGCTAATTCTGTGGCTAGCTGGTTGTGCTGGGTTTCTTGGATAAATCCGCAGAGAACCCCGCTGTTTCAAGCCAAATTAACGCGGCCGGAGGATTTTATTGTGTGTTTTGTGTCGACCACTCGACGGTGAGTCGTTAGTTTTATGTATTTTAGTTACTTTTCATTAAATCTGTTGACTGCCTATAGAATCTTGACATCTTCCGGGTCAGAGGTGAACTGGACGCTAACTCTGTGGCTAGCTGGTTGTGCTGGGTTTCTTGGATAAATCCGCAGAGAACCCCGCTGTTTCAAGCCAAATTAACGCGGCCGGAGGATTTTATTGTGTGTTTTGTGTCGACCACTCGACGGTGAGTCGTTAGTTTTATGTATTTTAGTTACTTTTCATTAAATCTGTTGACTGCCTATAGAATCTTGACATCTTCCGGGTCAGAGGTGAACTGGACGCTAACTCTGTGGCTAGCTGGTTGTGCTGGGTTACTTGGATAAATCCGCAGAGAACCCCGCTGTTTCAAGCCAAATTAACGCGGCCGGAGGATTTTATTGTGTGTTTTGTGTCGACCACTCGACGGTGAGTCGTTAGTTTTATGTATTTTAGTTACTTTTCATTAAATCTGTTGACTACCTATAGAATCTTGACATCTTCCGGGTCAGAGGTGAACTGGACGCTAACTCTGTGGCTAGCTGGTTGTGCTGGGTTTCTTGGATAAATCCGCAGAGAACCCCGCTGTTTCAAGCCAAATTAACGCGGCCGGAGGATTTTATTGTGTGTTTTGTGTCAACCACTCGACGGTGAGTCGTTAGTTTTATGTATTTGGGTTACTTTTATGTATAAATGCGGTGGCGACACACCCGTGTATTTGAGATTTAAAAGTGGTCTTAGGGATTAAAAGATCATTCTCTTTTTTGTTAATTTCGTGGCCGAATAGAATATATGTACGTAAAGTATTAAATAAATCCTTTGATTTTTGTAATTTCATCCTTTTAGGATCATTTTAGTTACTTTTCAGTTGGCAGTGTAGTGCAAATATTGCATAACGCTGCCGGCTACCAATTGTCGAATATAAATAGCGGATTAGATTAGCTTCCCCTAATTTTCATAAGACATTTGTGCTTTTGAAATTGTGGACCTAAAAAAATTAATAAGCGTTTTAGAAATTGTGGAACTAATTTTTTGATTAGCGTTGCCCACCACTGAATGCTATAAACTGTTACTACTCTGCTGCAATCAAGTACAGTACTGTACTTCTGTTTTTGTTTTTGTTTGGTTCAGTCAGAATAAATGGAAACCGTCATATCTCAGTCCAAAAATGGTTTATAAATATGGGAACAAATCTAGAAATTTGTCACTTAGGCCTATAGGCCTGTATTAATGTGTAATGTGTATCATTTCAGGTTAATCAGTCAGTTCCTGTACAGTATAAAGATCCTCTAAAGCCGTGGGTGTCCTTGGAGAAGGATGGGACAAGTAATGTGTGGTCACTGCACAAGTATGTCATGACACAAACACTCAAAACTTGAAAATTACACATAAAAGCAAAGGATAATGTTTAGAGGAGATTGTAACAATAATTTTTTTGTTGTTTGTCAGATGGGGATGTGAAAACAGCCAGACAGACATATGAGGCCATCGCTGAACTGCAGCATCAGTTTGTGACTCCAGACATCAACTGCAGCCGGACACACCTCAGAGCTTCTCTGGACGCTCTCCTGTACCTGCTGTGACTATGGTGTTTTGAAAATGAAATGCCCACATTGTGCCGAAGATGCTGGAGTCCTCTGTGCCATAGTTAAAAAAAAACAGTCCTGCATTGACAATACAAACAGGTTATATGAACTAAAGCAGACGTCCCACAGGTACAAACTCAGTTTGTGATGGAGCAGGACTACTGTGACTTCATGGTGTGGGTCTGGGTCAGATGACTTTATTCAGAGGATTGTGTCTGATGGTGAGTTCTTTACAGAAGCAGTGAAAAATGTAGAAATGTTCTACAGGTCAGCATTTTTACCTGAGCTATTGGCCAAATTTTACTTTTAATTATTGTTACATGTTTGGAGCAGTCAAACTAACACAGGATTAAAGCACATAGTTAAGATCCCAGTGATGATATTTTAAGCGTTGATATTAATGATCCGCCCACTACAGGAGAACTACCCGCCCACAAAGGGGTCTTAATGGGCGCTGTGGGTACAGAAATAAACCGGTCCCATAGGAACTGGCCCAAACAAGCCACAATGGGACCTTACAGGAACCAGCCCTGTGGATAAGAGTCATAAGGGAGAGCCAAGACACCCTGCGGAGAAAACTCATTTCGGCTGCTTGTATTTGAGATCTTGTTCTTTCGATCACAACCCAAAGCTCATGACCATAGATGAGAGTAGGAACGTAGATCAACCGGTAAATTGAAAGCTTCACCTTTTGACTCAGCTTTCTCTTCACCACGACAGACCTGTCTAGCGCCCACTTCACTGCAGACATCACACCTATCTGGCTATCGATCTTTTCTCCATTTTTCCCTCATTTGTGAAAAAGACCCCAAGATACTTGACTTCATCCACTTGGGGCAGGACCTCCTCCCCGACCCGGAGAGGGCACTACCCTTTTCCGTCTCAAGACCATGGCCTCGGATTTGGAGAAACTGATCCTCATCCCGGCCGCGTCACACTCAGCTGCAAACCACTCAAGAGAAAGTTGTAGATC
The DNA here is from genome assembly GCA_038048925.1 of Garcialebias charrua. Taxonomy (NCBI): domain Eukaryota; kingdom Metazoa; phylum Chordata; class Actinopteri; order Cyprinodontiformes; family Rivulidae; genus Garcialebias; species Garcialebias charrua. The sequence goes on from JBBPBX010057422.1 coordinate 6,582, forward strand.
ACGACCTGATGAAGCCAATAGGACCACATCATCTGCAAAAAGCAGAGACGTGATCCTAAGGCCACCAAGACGGATCCCCTCAATACCTTGACTACGCCTAGAAATTCTGTCCATGAAAGTTATGAACAGAATTGGTGACAAAGGAAAACCTTGGTGGAGTCAAACTCTCACCGGGAATGAGCCGGACTTACTGCCGCAATGCGACCCAAACTCTGACACCAGTTGTACATGGACCTAACAGCCCATGTCAAAGAGCCTTGTACCCCATACTCCTGGAGTACCCCCCACAGGATTCCCCGAGAGACGCAGTTGAACGCCTTCTCCATGTCCACAAAGCACATGTAAACTGGTTGGGCAAACTCCCATGCACCCTCCAGGACCCTGCTGAGGGTGTAGAGCTGGTCCTGTGCTCCACAACCAGGACGAAAACTACACTGCTCCTCCTGAATCCGAGGTTCGACTATTCAACGGACCTTCCTCTCCAGAACCCCCAAATAGACCTTACCAGGGAGGCTTAAGAGTGTGATCCCCCTGTAGTTGGAACACGCTCTATAGTCCCCCTTTTTGAATAGGGGGACCACCACCCTGGTCTGCTGATCCAGGGGAACTGCCCCCAATGCCCACACAATATAGCAGAGTTGTGTAAGCCAACATAACTCTACAACATCCAGAGCCTTAAGGAACTCCAAGCAAATCTCATCCCCCCCCCCTCCCCCCGGGGACCTGCCACCAAGGAGTTTTTTAACCACATTGGTGATCTCAGCACCAGAGACTGAAGAGCCCAATTCAAAATCCCCCAGGCTCCGCTTCCTCAGTGGAAGACATGCTGGTGGGATTGAATAGTATTCAAAGTACTCACAATACTGTTATAAAAATGCAACTGTAGCATTTCTGCAGCATTTCAGCAGTTGGTGCACACAAAAAAAACGGTTGGCATCTGTGTGAAATTGCTCACGGACAATTTCAGTCAATAGTCTTTCTGCTCTTGTGTGAGTAGATGAATAACAGTAATAATGGTGGAAAGCAGAGCTCTGTTTATTCTCTTCACCGTTTTCAACATGTAAGAGCAACACAACCTCAGCCATGGTCCAAACAAATGTTTGTGTATTCACTACTTTTGAAGTACCGGTTTTCATCTAGACTAAAGTGTCTGCGTAAACATGTTGAAATATCCAATAATTCTCAGTCGGGTCATCTGGACAGTTTATTTTTTATAGAAACGTTTCACCCTCCATCTAGAGGGCATCATCAGTCAGAGGACTTCCAGCAAACTGTTTCCCCCACCAAGCAGTAAACACCTTAAGTGGACAAACCAGTTTTCTGGAGCCAAGATGGTTTCTGGGGGCCGTACTGTCCCTTGTCGACTCCTCCCAGGCAGGCAGCTACAGCCAAAGTTGTTCAAGGCAAGAAAGTTCATGCTCAATAATCCAGGTACCAAATCCAATAATTATGTCAGCTCATCTGGACAGTTTCTTTTTTATAGAAATATTTTGCCCTCCATCCGGAGGGCCTCATCAGTCAGAGGAGTTAATAATAATAATAATAATGAATTTAATTTATAACGCACTTTTCATTAATGAAAATTTCAAAGTGCTACAACAAAATTAAAGGTCAATAAAACAAGTGATAAACAAGTAAAATCAATATCGGTATCAACTAAGATCAAAGATAGAATCATGAGGAGGCAGAGTAGGCTTGCTTAAAAAGAAAGGTCTTCAAGCCGCTCTTAAAGTCAACCAGTGACTGTGGGGCTCTCAGGCAGTCAGGAAGAGAGTTCCATAGGAAGGGGGCAGCCACACTGAAAGCCCGGTCTCCCATGGTCCTTAATTTGGTTCTCGGAATGTGAAGGAGATTACTGTTCTGTGACCGCAGAGACCGGGTGGATGAATATGGAACAAGAATGTACTTTAGATAATCTGGTGAAGTTCCGCGTAAGCATTGATGTGTAATGAGAGCCGTTTTGTACTGAATTCTGTAGGCGACAGGAAGCCAATGAAGGTTATAGAGAATGGGCGTAATATGCTCAAATTTACGAACTCTCAACAAAATCCTTGCTGCACAGTTTTGAATATATTGAAGTTTCTGAAGGTATTTACCAGGGATTCCAATAAACAGGGAGTTGCAGTAGTTGAGCCTGGAGGAGACAAAAGCATGGACGAGCTTCTCAGCATCAGAAAAAGTTAGGGTGGGCGAAGTCTGGAGATGTGAAGAAGCAGGTTTTAAACAGAAGCTTAATGTGATTTTCAAATGTAAGATGAGAGTCCATTTTTATTCCAAGATTTGTAACAGAGGTGGAGAGGGGGATGTCTTGTCCAGAAAAGGAAATTGTTGTTATAGTTGATGTTTGTACCTGGTGAGGGGTGCCAATCAGTATGGCCTCAGTCTTGGAGCAGTTTAATTGAAGAAAGTTCTGATTCATCCATGCCCTTATTTCCTCCAGGCAGGTAGAGAGGGCAGTGAGTGAAGATGGAGATGACAATGGGGAAGATGAGGATGCTCCAGTCCTGATGTAAAGCTGTGTATCGTCGGCATAACAGTGAAAAGAAATGTTGAACTGATTAATAATTTGACCTAAAGGCAACATGTAAAGGGAAAACAGCAAGGGCCCCAGAACTGACCCCTGAGGGACACCACAGGAGACACAGACTGTCTGGGACGTGGCGTTGCCAAGACTAACACATTCCAGCCTATTGGAGAGGAAAGATTTGAACCAGTCCAGGACAGTGTCACAAAGACCGACCTCCACATGAAGACGGTGGAGGAGGATACTATGGTCTACAGTGTCGAAGGCTGCAGTGAGGTCAAGGAGGACAAGGATGGAATGAGAACCAGCGTCGGCAACCATAATGGTGTAGTCACACCAAGCAGCGTTTGAGCAGCAGGAGCGTCCAGTTTACATGTAAAGTCAATGGTGGACGCGCTTCCAGGCACCTCCTGGCATCTGGCGTCAGGTCGCGTGCGTGTTGAGCGTGCTGAGAAGCGTTTTTCCGTGCACGTGAACCGGCTTCAGCCTCCAAACCGCGCATTCAACATGCTGAACATTTCGCGGTTCAAACTTTCAAACGCCGCTCAACTCTACCTGATTGGTTGGTGTGTCAACCAATCAGGGAGTGTCGGGGGGAGAAGAGAGGAGGAGAAGAGAGGAGGAGAAGAGAGGGCGAGAGTCCCTGTGTGACGCGGAAACGAGGGTGCGCGCGCACTATGTGACGTATTGTTTGTTGGTCACAGAAAAGACCCGCGAGTCGTGTACTATGGAAGAGAAACTCATTGTAGCTGTGTGTTCGCGACAATTCCTTCACGACCAGTCAAGTGTGCTCCACAGAGACGGAAATAAAAGGCTCCTCGCCTAGCGGAGTGCGCAAGACTCTGTGCGCAGGGCTCTGTATACCGGTAAGCTCCTCCCACACACCCAGCAGCTGTTTCCCGTTCTGGCGTTCAGCTCCGAACACGCTGCATTCACAAGTGCGTCCACTTGCGTGCGTGTCGAGCTTTTTGGAGGTTGAAAAGCTGTTCAGTGTAACTACACCATAAGGACATCATTGGTAACTCTCAGCAATGCAGTCTCAGTACTGTGAGCTGCTCTGAATCCAGACTGGAACTTCTCATATAGGGAGTGTTGCTGTAGATGGTCCTGCAGCTGAGCAGCAACTGCTTTCTCCAGCACTTTAGACAAAAAAGGGAGGTGTGAAATTGGGCTGTAATTAGAACAAATGTCGGGATCCAAATTAGATTTTTTCAGAAGAGGCCTAATGATGGCAGTTTTTAGAGGCAGTGGAACATGACCAGATTGTAGAGACTTATTTATTATTTGTGTGATTAATGGGCTTATTGCAAAGTGGTTGGATTTTATGAGAGACGAGGGGAAGGGATCCAGGGTGCAGGATGAAGGCTTCATTTTCTTGATGATGGCCTCCACCTCACTCTGAACAACTTCATCAAAGCTGCTCAGGGTCCCAGAATGCAGACGGGTAGATGGCACACGAAGATCAAGGAGGTTGTGGAGCTGAGATTTGATAGTGTCAACTTTGTTCTTAAATGACGAAAGGAACAGGTCGCATTTTTGAGCAGAGTCTTCAGGAGTTTGTTTAATGGAATTAAGCAGACGAGTTATTGTGGAGAAGAGCTGTTAAAAGTTTCCAGGACAGGTGTTGATGATGTTAGAATAATATTTGGAGCATGCTTCTTTAAGAGAATAGGCGTACGCTTTCTGATGTTCTTTATATGCCAGCTTATGATTTGTTGGAGACTCTACTTCCTCAGACAGCTGAGACGAGCTGGTCTGAGTAGCTCAGTCCTCACCTCCTTCTACAGGTGTGCAGTGGAGAGCATCCTGTGCTCCAGCATCAACGTGTGGCATGGGGGCTGCACAGTTGCAGAAAGAAAAGCTCTGCAGAGAGTGGTGAAGGCTGCACAGAGGTCTGTTGGAGTCAGTCTCCCCACCATCACAGACATTTACACTTCGAGATGCAGGAAAAGAGCCACCTGCATCATGAAAGACCCCACTCACCCAGCACACACACTCTTTGCCCCACTCCCCTCAGGACGGAGGTTGAGGAGCATCAAATGTAGAACCACTAGACTGAGGAACAGCTTCTACCCTGAGGCTGTTAGACTCATGAATAAATAAATAATAAGAATAATCACTGTGAAATATCACATCATGCTGATGCTGATCTGTTTTCTTGTTGCTGTGTTCATCTGTGACCATCTGCTCATAAAGACTCATGTTCGTGCTGCTGTTTGTAATGATGTTTTTCTATTACTCTAGGGCTTAGTGTATTTCTAGTTGGATGTTTTTCTTAGTTCATATCCTAGATGTTATTACTGTTTTTCTCTTACATTTTGTTGTTGGATGTAACTGGGACCCTGTGTACATAAACTCATTTCATCACATGTACTACATGCGGTGCAAATGACAATAAAGACTCTCTGACTCTTATGTACAGAGAGACCAGATGATTTTACACGTCTCTCAATAGCACAGCCAGTTGCCTTCATCTTGCGCAGCTCACCAGTGTACCAGGGGGCTGAACGGGAGAAAGACACCAGTCTTGCTTTCAAGGGAGCATGTAGGTCCAGGAGCTCCTGGAGAGATTGGTTGTAGTAATCCATAGTCATTTGCAGATGAATGAGTGACAGCGGTCAGGGCATGAAGATCAGCGGACAGAACATCAGGGGAAATGTTTCTAAAGTCACGGAACTGGATAGGTCGTTTTGGGTTTGAAGCAGGCGAAGATGAAGGCACTTCCAAGGAGATGACCCTGTGGTCTGAGACACCCAGGTCATATACAGATAAGTTATTGATGATGAGTACAGTGTCAGTAATCACCAAATCCAGAGTATGCCCCCTGTTGTGCGTAGGGACATCAACGTGTTGGGTGAGATTGAGAAAGTCTGAAAGAGACTTAAAATATGTCGCCAGAGGTGAAGAGGAGTTGTCCATGTGGATATTTAAATCACCAAGAAAAATAGTTTTCACAGGGGAGGTGCAGAAAAAAGTGAGGAGGTCATGCATCTCTGAGTTAAATGAAACATGCGGTTTGGGAGGCCTATAATCAATATAGCATTCATAAGAAGTGGGGCTTTGAAGCTGAAGGCCAAACATTCAAAAGAAGAAAAGTCCTGAGAAACCAGATGAGACTATTTTAAATTACTGCGATAAAATACCGCCAGACCACCACCACGGCCAGTGCCGCGGGCTCTCTGCAGATAGCTGTATCCAGAAGGACAGGCTTCATTCAGAGAGCTGTACACATCTGGTTGATGCCAAGTTTCTGTAGGACACATAAGGTCCAAGTTCTTCTCCAGAATTTGATCATGAATTAGACATGATTTGTTGTATAGTGTCTGCACATTGAAAAGTTCTATTTTAATACTAGTTGGAACATAAGTTTTTAGAAGCAGTTTAAGCAGACTAAAGTCCACTCCACGTTTTCCTTGCCACTTCATGCGCTATGGACTACAAGGGACTACAGACGCAGCATTCTGATGACGTAATCGAGGTGCGACATGTCTCTCAGACCAGACAGAAGAAATCGAGTCAGAGCCCACTTGCCTAGAATAAACTGATTTCTTTCTAGAGCTTTTGTGGATGTAATGAGGTCTACGCAGAAGTCCCAGTTGTTTGATGGTGGAAACAGAAGAAGGAATGGAGCAGTTGTTATCTAAAAAAGCTAAGTCTGGTCCTCTGGACATTCAAAAAATAAAACAAAACAAAGCAAAAAAAAGTAGAATGTAGAGCAGTTGTTAAGTTCAAACAACTGCGAAGCGGAGTAGGTCAACATCGTCGAGCCAGTGGAAGCTAGCACGGAGCTAGCCACTAACACCAGGCCCACGGCTCCGAAAAAGATATACAAGAAGCAGTGAGAGTTAACTTGAATGAGCATTACCTTGAAGGAGCACAGGAGAGAATCCAGAACAGTCCAGAGGACACAGGAAGTTGACAAAGGCAGCAGGTAAGCGAACAATAAATGCAGCTACGTGGTTCTCTTAGCTAAATTCGTACTGGAGCTAACGGGAGGTTGACAGCCCCCACTACTAAAATTCCGGTTAGACTAGTAAAGTTTTCTATCTAAGGAATCCAACAAACAAGTCAAATCTTGGCCTCGCTATAGTCTCCCATCCTGAGCAAGCACAATGGCATCAGTGGAAAGGAAAAACTCCCTTTTAGAAGGAAGAAACCTCTAGCAGAACCAGGCTCAGGACAAGCGGTCATCTGCTTTGACCGGCAGCCTGTAACGTCTGCAGATCCACAGCGTAGTCAGAAAAGACAGGTGCTCTAACACTTAATCACAGAAAAGTAGAAATGCCCAACAAGGGTCGGTGAAAAACAGCAGAAGGTAACAAAAAAAAGTTTGAGGAGCAAAAAGTACGAGGAGCAGCGGCAGCCAAGGTGTGCCCGCATCCGCTCCTGATGCAGCCCAGCAAACTCTTTCCCCACCAAGTAGTAAAAACCTTAAGTGGACCAACCAGGTACCTGGATTATTGAGCATGAACTTTCTTGCCTTGAACCACTTTGGCTGTGGCTGCCTGCCTGGGAGGAGTTGACGAGGGACAGGGCGGCCCCCAGAAACCATCTTGGCTCCAGCAAACTGGTTGGTCCACTTAAGGTGTTTACTGCTTGGTGGGGGAAACAGTTTGCTGTAACTCCTCTGACTGATGATGCCCTCCGGATGGAGGTTGAAACGTTTCTATAAAAAAATAAACTGTCCAGATGACCCGACTGAGAATTATTGGGTTTGATACCTGGATTAACGAGCATGAACTTTCTTGTTCATGTTGAAATATAATTGAGATGCAAAAATCACATCACCAGCTAGTGGCCTGGCATGGAAACTACAAAATATTGAATGAGCACAGCATTACTGTGTAAATATGTGGCTTTTCCTATAGAAAGAAACTTTACAAATAAAGTCCAGTTGATCTTGAATTGAACGCCTTTTTGATTTTCCTATAGATAACATTGAACAACTGCTAATGTTTCCTTATTGTTTACATGTAAACAGGAACTGAGAGTGATTTAGGATGGCAGATGTGCCAGTCAATGAAAAAACAGGTGTAAAATACATAACCATGAAACTATTTGGGAGCAAGGGGTCAGATTTTACGCATGCACATCAGTAACTACAAAAAGGTCAATCTGGAGCAGAAAGAAATTCTCAAAAGTCACATTCACAGGAAAGCTGATCCGTTCGCAGCAGATTATTTGCGCACATGTATTTGACAATTTGTAAGTGCAGAACCCGAAAGTCCCTGGTTCGATCCCCAGCCATTCCCACATGTCGTGGTGTCTCTGAGCAAGACCTAATCCCCTATGGCTCCCCAGGCGCTTCCATGGCGGCCCACTACCAAGGTGTACCTGGGTGTATCTCAGGTGTAGTTGGTTAAATGCAGATAACCAATTTCACTTTTCTATGGGGACAAACAATGATAACAACACACGGCACTTATCATATTCCTCCTTGTGCAATTTGAAGTGTAGACATTTGAAAAATTGTTTATACACGCTTGTGGTACACATTTGTGATAAGCTGTACACATTTTAAGAACTTGCGGTACACTTGTGAGTCTTCTTGTATGCATACAAATCTTGTTGTTTGCTTGTACACTTAGTTTTTAGACTATTTTATCTAAGCTTCAAGTGTGACCATGGACATTTTCAAAAATATTTGTAAATCAGTTTAATTGTTATTTTACTGTATATTTTGAGTATTACGTGCAATGTTGCCAGGTGACTGAATAGAATAGAATAGAATAGAATATATCTTTATTGGCATATTTGCACCAAGGTACAAAACATTGCCATTGGCGTGCGCACCATCCTAAGAGGGACGTACGCACGGAAAGCCGCAGCAATAATTAAATCGCGCCGCCAGACAATCAGATGTGGAAAAAAAGGAACATAGAGTCGGATAATCATTGGTATTCAAAAAATAATCTATCACATTTTGTCTTTGGACATTCTATGATAAAGTCAAAAAAACTCTACCAACTCAGCACGGATAAAGACAAAGACATGTTGCATTTTGGTGGCAAAGCAGGGAGATAGTCTGTGAGTAATCATTTCAGATAAGCACAGTCTGCAGATGGGCTCAGCTCGGCTCCATCTGAATGCACACAGAGACCTCTGGGGGGAGGGGGGGCGACAGTTTTTCAACAGCTTCAGACTCCAGGAGAAGTTTTGCAGTCAGCCTTTTTCAAGGTTGCTTGAGTCCCGATTAGATTAGTTGCTTTATTTATTTTCAAGGCAGGTTACAGTGTGCTCTGACTGCAGCCTTGAAGTCCAGGTGCCATCTGGGTCCAAATCGCCAAATCATGTGAGGTTCCGAGCTACAAATCCCCGTCTGCCCCCTGATGTAGCCCGGGCTGTAAACGAGTCCCAAAACGCACTGCAGGTCCGCGGCTGTCCACCACTGTTCCCATCGTGCGGTTCAGTTCGAACAACAGCTGGTTCATTGAGGTCATAGCCCGGATCAAAGAATCTTGTTGAGCAGGAAGTTTCGCCAGCGCGTTGATTGCCGCGGTAGTCTTCCTCAGCTTCCAGTAGCAGAACCCTCCGCCTAAGCCAAAAAGCAGAGCAGCTGCTACCAAAATTCCAATTATCCACAGATCTTCCACATCTTCGACAGAAAGAACGGTCAGACACATTAACTTCCCCTCTCCCCACGAGTCCATAATGTAGCCAACCACATGCGTGTCGAGGGGGCACACCGGTTCTCCTGGTCCGGAGCGCTTCGTGGAAAAAAAATTATCGATAGAGGAGACAGCCCACGCAATTAAATCCATTTCCAAATTGCTTCGAGTGAGCACTGAAGAGTTGCAGACGAGACAAAAATGCAAAAGCAGGGAGGAGGAAAACTTTAGGGCAGGAGAGGAGCAGAAAGAGAAGCAACCTGCATCGCCAAGAGCCGGAAGAGCATAGCTGAAACAGAGCTAAATATGGACACTGTTTAGACTAAGCATATTTCATTGAACCAGAGGTAGTCATGAAACTATCTAAACCACAAATCATTGCAAAATGCTGACAACAGGTGATTTGTGCACATTTGACAATTTGTGTGCCAACTGCCACATATTCCAACTTGTGCAATTTGTAATGTGTACATGTAAAATACTGTGTATGCATGAATGATGAGATATGCATTTGTAAAACGTGTGGAACACTTGTGAATCTTTTTTTATGCTGTTGACTAATTTGAGCCTAGTTTATCCCCATACATTATTGCCAGACAAATGTGTTGAAGCTGAAATAGCTAGATTTGCTGCAAGTCACTTTTTTAAGTCACTAGAGAGGTCAGAATAGTCAATAAATATGAATATACAGTAGCTAACTACCAGAAAGCTTGTAGAGGAAAAAATGTGCTACAAAATCTATCACTTCTCATGAAATGTTTGAAAAAGAAAAATTAGTTGAAATGTAGAGAAGCATGTTTAATGATCTGTAACAAATTAATAGGAATGCCTTTAAGTCTTAAGTTGTTTAATGTGCATAGCAGATCTTTGTCATGCCTTTACAAACGTTAAAACATGGCCTACATATTTCTGATTCCTAAACAGCTTTTGGCTATGGACCAGAGCCTAGCAATGGTTAGAGGGTTTGTCTTGTGATAGTCAGACAGCTTGCCCTCCTTTTACTACAAAAACACCAAAAGTCAAAGAGAGAAACATTGTTTAAATTAACTAAAGACAATAAGCTGTAAATATTAGGAGGGGACCAGAAATCAATAGTTAACGTAGTAAATATTGTAGTTTCCATTGAAGATTACTGGTAGATTGCTTCTGTTTTCCCTATATTTAAACAGACAAATCTCATTGAGAGTTCTCACAAATCTCTTTTGCAAGGGAGGCCTGGGCCTGAAAATTTGCCTAATATGCATGTTTTTAGACTGTGGAAGGAAACCAGAGTACCAAGAGAAAACCCACAAAAACATGAGGAGAACATGCAAACTCCACACAGAAAGACCCCTGGTCCAACCAGCGATTGAACCCAAGATCTTCCAGCTGCAAGGCAACAGTGCTAACCACGAAGCCGTCATACTGCCAAAGTTTCGAAGTTGTTTTAACTGAACCTGATTGTTCAGTAACTGTAAAGATGTAAGAGTAGACATGTTTGTTTCAACTTGAAATAGGCCAAGCCCTGTTTTCTGGAAATCAGTCTGGAATTACAAGTTTAATTAACAAAATCCTGCATAAATGTGAGATTTATTTAGCTAATTGCCAACCTGTCCTGTGTGCTCAGTAAATAGTTAACATTGGAAATATAAAAATAATAATTAAACTATAATGATGGTTCTTGAAAATGCATGCCACCAAGCTGCAACATAGAGCAGATACCAAATGATCAGTAACTGATATACAGTTACACTAATGGGGTGTTAGGTGTATGTAATTACAGAACAAAGGTTCCTTTACCATGCATTACAGGTGGCTGGATTGTTGATAACAGTGATTAATATTTTGAAATCAAATGTTTATTAGACAAAGTGCAGCATCAAAAAATGTGTTTGAGCATATTTAATAAAACTGCTTTACTTGAGAATATTGTGCTAGGAAGCAGCGATTAATCTGAGTGTGGGTTTATTACAGTGAACACAGATCAGAAAGGTTTGCTTTTATATTCTTGGCAAAAGGACAAACCAGCTATGTTTGTGCAGGTAGACATAATGGATTGTGGGACTTGCGTGGGACTACAGTGGAATGAAAGGTAACGCATACCAAAGTGATGAAACAAAACACGTAGTCTCAAACAGATTTTGTGCTTGAGATGAATACATCACCAAACAAAGTTTGGAGGATACTGTATACAAAGTCAGCCGTGCGTGCACTTCACACAATGTGGCTTACCCAGTTCCGTTATGTTAAATGTCAAACATTACTTTCAACCAATCTTATAGTTTAGAACTGATGCACAAAGCAACTTGTAAGATTTCACATTTGTTAGTGTAGCATAGCACTTGTTCAACAAAACATGTTTATGTGGTAGTAGAAATTAAATATAACCATCCATCCATTTTCTTCCGCTTATCCGGGGTCGGGTCGCGGGGGTAGCAGCCTAAGTAGGGAGGCCCAGACTTCCCTCTCCCCAGCCACTTGGAGCAGCTCCTCTGGGGGAATCCCAAGGCGTTCCCAGGCCAGCCGAGAAACATAGTCCCTCCAGCGTGTCCTGGGTCTTCCTCTGGGTCTCCTCCCGGTGGGACATGCCCGGAACACCTCACCAGGGAGGCGTCCAGGAGGCATCCTAACCAGATGCCCGAGCCACCTCAACTGGCTCCTCTCGATGTGGAGAAGCAGCGGCTCTACTCCGAGTCCCTCCCGGATGACTGAGCTTCTCACCCTATCTCTAAGGGAGAGTCCAGACACCCTGCGGAGAAAACTCATTTCAGCCGCTTGTATCCGAGATCTCGTTCTTTCGGTCATAACCCAGAGCTCATGACCATAGATGAGGGTGGGAACGTAGATCGATCGGTAAATTGAGAGCTTTGCCTTTTGACTTCTGACCATTGCAGATGTTTCTAACCATTACTTATCCAACATACTGTACATGTCATTGTTGATTTTTTTAAAAAACTTTATTTACCCAACCGAGGTCTGTCTGCTTGTTTTGTATCCACAATATTCCTGAAGGTGGCACTGTATTTGCGATTATGGGACTTACTTCCGTTTGACCCCGGAAGTAGAATTTCTGCATTGGCTCCTCGTTGTTTACTTGTTTATCTGTGCGCGTCGTAGAAGTTCTGTTAAAGTTCTGTTTTCTGTTATTTTGAGCTAAAATTGTCACGAAGATGTCTTGTGGAGCTCGGGTACCTGTTGCGCTGTTCTTGGCTGTAGGAATAATCAGACGAAGCTGAATTTGTGGCTGCAACTAGTGTGTGTTGAACATGCTCCGAAAACAAAAACCCGCATCCTTGTTTGTGGCTGGGCTACGAGAAACCACCTGAAAAAAGACACCATATCCTCAGAGGATTGAGAACACCAGGTATGATTTAAGAGACAGCTTTTAGTGTTATGATTTTATGTAGTCAGTGATTAAATGATACTAATATTTTCGTGCATAACTGGCAAATAAACACACGCACCTATATATGTATGCTGTCTGTGTATATTTATTTATACTGTATATATAATATAGGTGTGTGTTGTGTTTATTTATATATATATAATATAGGTGTGTGTGCTTATTTATATATATATATAGATGTGTGTTTATATATAATATAGGCGTGTGTGTTTATATATATATATATATATATATATATATATATATATATATATATATATATATTTATATATATATATATTTATATATTATATATATATATATATATATATATATATAATATAGGTGTGTGTGTGTGCGTGGGTTTCTTTTATATATAATCTAGGTGTGTTTGTGTGTGTTTATTTATATATATATATAATCTAGGTGTGTGTGTGTGCGTTTATTTATATATATAATCTATGTGTGTGTGTGTTTAGTTATATATATATATATAATCTAGGTGTGTGTGTGTTTGTGTGTGTTCATAAATGAACCCTAATGTTTGTATACTGTACTTTTCTTTTCCTCCTTTCTGTTATATTTCTGCATAAGGTGAGTTCCAGGGATGGATGACGCTCCAGTTGGTCCAGAAGTTTGTGTGCAGTTATGTACCACAGCAACAAATGAGTGAAAATATAATTTCTATAAATAAATCTGCGTTTGAAGTACATTTGGTGTTGCTGTGTTTCACCTTCTTTATTTCAATAAGATACGTTGTTTAATGTCTAATGAGAAGTTCTACTGCAAATAAAAAAACTAGATGTGATTGTTTTTTTGGCAACTTACCAGTTTAGTTTTTTATTGACAAGTACAAAACTTAAAAACATGCATGTTGCTGTGGTTCCTCCTCCAGGAGGAGATTGATAAGAATAAAAGCTATAATTATAAATTTTAGGCTGATTGGTAACTCTAAATTGACCCTGGGTGTGAGTGAGACAGGTCCCTCTTGTAAATGAGTCCCCGTGGCTCAACGAGGCAAGCCTGTATAAATAAAGGTTGAATGAATGAATGAATAAACTAAAAACATTTGAAACTGAATACAATATGAGAACTGTGGGTGATTTGATGTCTTTTAATGAAAATGATTGGCTGCAGAATAAATACAAGAATAAATACCAGGTCAAATACACTCAACAAGAAATGATGGGCAGTTTCTGATTTTAAACAAACTGGAACAGATTCCTCATCATGTGGGACCACTGGACGACCACTGGACGACCACTGGACGACCACTGGACGACCACTGGACGACCACTGGACGACCACTGGACGACCACTGGACGACTGGAGCAAGCAGCAAACCCCTCCGGAATCCAAGACGATGGAACTCGGCCCTTCACTCGTCTGTACCTTAAAAAAAAGAATAAAACTGTCATGTTTGCATCACAAAGTCTAAAATAAGACCAAGTTTGCTACTCAAAGTAGAAAGAATAAATACAGTTGCTCCTACATTTTTTACTCATTCACAAAGATATACTGTAATGTTCAATTTTATATTGATTTCAGTAATTTTATCTTAGATTTACTTTAATATTTTTGAATTATTGTGCCAGGTGCTTGTGTCATTACTTGTTCTTCTGCTCCTGCGTCTCAGAGTAAGTGTGTCTGTCAACTTCAGCGTGGGAGACCAGTCTGTGACTTGTGTGCAGGCCTTCCTGAAAAAATAAATATTTCAATAGAACAAATGTAGTAATAACCAAAAGATGAACTTGTGTTATGGAATATTTTCTGTACAAACAGCATCCCACTGCTTTATTCACATGAGAGTAACAGGGACCTACAATCAAAACAGTACTACAGTATGTATGTGCAGTATGTATGTATATACTGTATATATAGTGTGCATACAGTATACACATACACACAGCATATGTATGTACTGCAAATGTATTACACACACATGTAGTTATATTATTTATCCACAGATTTGTTTAGTAAATACTTTAACAGATGCTAACGCTACATGCTAAGCTAACCACAGCTAGTAGACAATGCTAAATCATGAAGAAAAAACAACAACAGCTCCAACACAGAGAAAATTATACTCTCACATTGTTCTGAAATTGTTTCACAAAATGATTTATGTAGAATATTTTGTTTACCGGAGAAAACGTGATCTGAACACGACGTCTTCGAGAGCAGATCCGAGCAGAGGAGGGGCAGCTGTCAGCTCCTCCGATGGAGATAAATCCTTCACGTTTACTTATTTTTGGGACTAAGTGAAAACTGCGCTTTGAACAAACGTCTACCCGACAGGAACACCCACTGACCCAACACGAAGTAACCATTGTAATTAATTAGAAATAAACAAAACAAAAAAACAAACGTGATAAATACAGCCAGTAGACTGGGCTTTAACTGCTGCTCTCACTTCCGGCGGAAGTCGTTCCCATAATTCGCGCAAGGCATCATGGGGCGTAGGAATATTGTGGATATAATGTATATAGAAATCTGTCATATCCTGTTGGTTTTGAACTGTCAACATCTGTTTACTGTGATTGTAGTTTTCTTTATTTTCTTTTTGATAAGTGCAAATGCCTATTGCCAATGTGACGTGTGCTGCTGACCACTTGACCAGGTCACCCTTGTAAAAGAGATCTCGGTCTCAACGGGCTCTACCTGGTTAAATAAAGGTGATTGATTGATTGATTGATTGATTGATTGATTGACTTAGCTCTCTCTTCACCACGACAGACCGGTACAGCACCAGCTTCACTGCGGACGCTGCACCTATCCGCCTATCGATCTCACGCTCCAGTTTTCCCTCATTCGTGAACAAGACCCCGAGATACTTAAACTCCTCCACTTGGGGCAGGACCTCCTCCCCGACCCGGAGCAGGCATGCTACCCTTTTCCGGCTCAAGACCATGGCCTCGGATTTGGAGGAACTGATCCCCATGCGGCCGAGAAATTAAATATAATTTTTTTTAAATCATAATCATTGCTTTTTTTCCAAAAAGATTGACAGTGATACATGATTTATCTGCACTGAATGCACAGGAGCTTAGAATGCATATTCATATTTTGCCATGGCAAAAAATATGGAGAATGATTATTCTTAGCTTGGTTAAAGATTCATCCAAAACAAATGGGGCTTTTTCATGGCATTGCTTAAAATTAATTCTCAGGTATTACCTTTTGAGAACACAATCCATGTTTGATGGTGGCACAATCAGTTGGATAAGATCAAGGCCCCATTTACACGGACACAGCTGCTAGAAACATGGTGTTTTTCAGATTTTGATTTGGGGGAAAAAATCCTTGTTAACGGACCGCATTAGGTGTTTACATGGAACCACAGAAATCCCCTGAATCT
>JBBPBX010057423.1:0-22435 GCA_038048925.1 Garcialebias charrua
AGAACATTTTAAAGTTCAAGATTCTGCATCATTCAGAGTGCTTGAGTTTACACCGAACAATGTGAAAAGTACTCCGGCACAAAGTTTGGTAATGTTTCTTCAGTTCAGACATTGTAATGTAACCTTTAGCAGACGTTGTTTCGTGAATGTGCAACTTTGTTTAATGGTAAGTGGTTAATTTATCAGTTATTTTTAATTAATTAACCCATTATATAACCTTTAATCAGTCAAAAGATTGAGTTTGTTGCTGCATCAGCACTGACAGCTGTTTTCTATATGACATTAAGATTTTACTGGGTTCAGAAAAGTCTGTTCTGATGGATCAGATCAACCAACATATGGTTTATGGGTACTTTAAAAACAAGATCTATCTCTGATCTATCACTTTATTGGATTGTTTTAAAAAAAAAAAGCCAAAAGGTAAGTTGAGCTGTGATCAAGTCAAAAATTATATATTGAGGCTATCTCACAAATCAAAAGTGAAATACAGCAGGGTTGAGGACCACTGGTCTGTCACCCGCTTCGAATGTTATCAACCATTAAATGGCTGTTATTACAAAGTAGTTATTATCATCCCCATATGTAGCAGTCAGACTGCCCCACCTGTACCTCCTAGTAGGTTTAAAGGTACGTTATTAGCGTTGGTAGTGATGATAATAGGCTCCGTTTTTAGCTTTGTTAGCTCTCATAATAGTTTCACGTGGTTATGTTTAGAGTAAAGGGTCTGGCGTTAGGTTTAGGGTCTTGGTTAGGTTTAGGCACAAGGGTAAGGGGGTTAAGTTTAGGGTTGGTCCTCTGGGTCAGGTGTAAGGTTAGGTTTAGGAAAAGGGTTATATAAGTTGAAAAAAAAAAGACACTTCCTGGTTTACACCGGTGAGACGCTGCCTATTATCAGCGATAATAACGATAATAATGTACCTTTAAACCTACTAGGAAGTAGGTGGGACAGTTTCACCGCTACATATGGAGATGATAACAACTAATAACGGCCATTTAATGGACTGATAACATCCGAAGCCACTCGGTCTGTAGAGATAAACCTCATCAGGAATGGTAAATGGATTAGCTTCTTTCTATCTTCTCAAGAAGCTCTTTACAACAATCTGTGTCCTCATTTACCCATTCATACAGCACTCTACTATTTCTGTACAAAGAATAACCAGTGCTTTAGATCACATTCATACACCGATGGGACACACATCGGAGGCGATGAGGGTTCAGTGTCTTGCCCAGGGACACTTTGACATGTGACTGCTGGTGGAATCAAACCCCCAACTCTTGCATTGGAGGACGACTGCTCTAACTACTCAGCCACAGCCGCCAGGAGTCACTGGTTTAAAGAGGTACAGTAGTCCCTTGCTGCTTCGCAGTTCGACTTTCGCGGTTTGTCAACAATTGTCAAACTTTATTATAACTCACGTGATTGGGACGGTACGGGATTAAAAGTTAACGAAAAAATACTTTGAACAGGCGCCGCCATTTTGTAGTTTTCTTTCAATAGGCCTATACTGTAGGCTAAGGCCAGTCAAAAGAACTGCACTACCCAGAAACCAGCAGTGCTTCCAGCCGCTGCTTTCTGCAGAAATGGAGGGAAAGTTTTGCAATGCAAAGTCGTAAGTAACGATCTATCTGTTGAGCTCACAGAACTGGCGGGAAAGTCACAAATAATCTTGAAGCTTCCTGAAGCTCAATTGTCCACGTGCACATCAAAGTGGACAGGGAGGTGGGCTTCGTCGCTGCATGGTAGGTCTGCAGAACCGAGCTGTTCATCTGCAGAGCTGGTGAGTAATGTTTTGCAGTACTCTACAGTACATATACGTACGTTGTTAAAATACTGCATGTTTAAGTGTTTAGAACATTGCAAGCATGTGGGGAAGAGTTTATAAAGCCATAAAATATATAAATACTAAAATAAAATAAATGTAACATTCACAGTTTTTCACTTATTGCAAGTGTGTGGAATGTAACCCTCACGATCGTCGAGGAACTACTGTATTTCTCAACAGTGCTTACAAAGAAACAAATTGTACATGAGCGGATGTGGCTGCGTGGTTAGAGTCGTCCTCCAATGCGAGAGTTGGGGGTTTGAATCCACCAGCAGTCACATGCCGAAGTGTCCCTGGGCAAGACACTGAACCCCTCATTGCCTCTGATGTGTGTCTCATCGGTGTATGAATGTCAAGGTCAATGTTCTTTATTGTCACTTGCTCCATGTGTGGTACATGTGGTGGAACGAAAATTGTGTACACAGGGTCCCCAGTTACAACCAACAAAAAGTATAAATTGTAAAAGAAAAACGGTAAAAAAAAATCTAAGATATGAGATAAGAAATACCGTAAACTAAGAATACATTTACAGTAATATGCCAAACAACAGCAGCACGAACATGAGTCTGGGTGAGCAGATGAGTACGAATGCACACAGAATGAGATCTAAAAGCACTGATTAGTCTCTTTAGAATGATTTGTTCAATTAGCTTTGTAGAGATCTGGCAGGGTGCTGTATGAATGGGTAATGAGGGCACAGATTGCAGTGTAAAGCGCTTTGAGTGTCTTGATAAGATCAAAAGGTATTTGCCATTTACTTTGAACTGAAGTGGCTTCAAACACAGCAGCCATACAAAACATGAAAGACAAACCAGATTAATTAAATCTGTTGGTTCTATGTAAGGTTTCGGAATTAAACGTAGGTTTCAAAATATTTCGTAAGGTACTTATTGTTAACCTTGAACATTATTAATTTATTTTATTTTGAAGAGTTGAAAAAGGAAGCAAAAATAAAATGACTGGGTGGGGCTTGGCAAAAAAGTGGGTTGTCCTAGGTCATGCCACGCCCAGTTATAACCACGCCCCTGCTGGTTACAAACATAGGTATCTTACCACCATAAGAAACAGGGTTAATTACAGGTAGTCCTCGACTTACAACGGCCTTGACTTATGACGTTTCGGGGTTACGTCACGCATCTCCATAAATTTTTTTTTTTTTTAAATATACCGTATTTTGACATTTTTTATTTTGAAGCCGATTTTCGCAGTTTCTGGCAGTTTCCGGTTTCCCATTTTGCTAGCTGTGGAGGCAACAGCTGCCTGTACTCTCTAACAAAGCTAAGTCTGGTCCTCTGGACATTCAAAAAACAAAACTTGTTGGAGCAAGCTGGACATGCAGAAAAAGGCAGTAGCTGTGGAAAAGTAGCTGTTTTATGGGCGGCGACTTTACAACGTAAACAAATGGAGAATCCGGAGGAGGGAGGGAGAAACGAGGAAATGGATTCACCAGCAGTCCAGAGTAGGAAATTAACTATTTTTTCCTTCATTATGGCTCCAAATGTATGTGTTTTTGATAATTATGTAGGGTAATGTGTTAGGATAGGCTAAGTGCTTGGTAAAATACAGTATTGTACGTATAAGATGTAGTTTGGACGTATGTTTCAAGTTACGTCGAAAATCGAGTTACGACGCAACGTAGGAACGGAACTATTTCGTAAGTCGGGGACTACCTGTATTTTCTTTTAGCAGGCTGTAAGGAAATAAAACCACTTACAGGTTCTTCAGTTCTCTGTAGTAAGCAAGGTCACTCTCTGTTATATTTTCCAGTCCTGCTTGGTTTTCAATGTAGCTGAAGAAAACAAGACAAACAGAGAGATACAACTAGATTACTATTTTTACTCATAAACTTAAACATTTTGTTGAGCGTGGAAAAAAAAAAAGATTCACTGAGTGAAATCCATACGTTTCACCAGCAAATTACTAAAATTCAACCCTAATTACTGAGCTGGAAGATAGAAGAAGAAGGAAAACAGATTTTAAAGAACCAATTGACCACACTGACATCCAGCAAACAAACTGACAGCATCCAACAAACCCATAGAGCCCAAACAACAGTCAGAACACAATTACCCAAACATGTAGGGAAAAATGTATGTCTTAATAGACGTGAGACAGACGAGCGTAATGGAAAATACTTCTGATTCAGCCTGCCTCGTTGGAACTCGTCTTTCAAAGATAAACGTAGGAGCTGCTGCAAGGACAGAAAGATCTTTTCATTTTGTTTTAGCCGTGGTTCGACTGGATCTTCCAAGGATCTTTCCAAAACAAACTGTCAACAATTCGCCCAAGAGGACTCTTTAGTTATTTTTAATGTGACATGATTCAAACATCAGAAAGACATATTTTACATTTAAAAAGTTTCAACATGCTCTTAAAAATTATAATATTCCTAAGAAATGTTAAAACAAAACAGTCTAATTTGTGATTTAACCTATGTTCCTATATCAGGGGTCTGCAACCTTTGTGATCAAAAGAGCCATTTCTGACCCTTTGCTCACTAAATAAAATGTCTATGGAGCCGCAAAACTTGGTAAAACTGTGATTATCAACTGGTGGCCCATGGTCCACTTAAAGCCTTTTGGAGGGGCCAGAAGGTGGAATTATGAAGAAAAAATATAAAATTATTTTTAATATTCATTGATATATTTACATTTTAGGGCAAAAGAAAAGACTGGATTTATATAAATAAATTATGTATTTTTTCTAGTTTTATAAAAATTAAACACAAGTATGCATTTGGGAGTTTTCTTTTTAATTGTGGAAACAATTCATTGCGTATTATGAAGTAATAAAGCATAAAGTTAAAAATTAGGCCATTTTGTTGGATATGTAATTGGATTTTAAAATGAAAATAAATATTTCCATTTATTTGACTTTTTTCCTTTAATTTTTATTATCAAGTTGACTCAACATATTTATTCCAGCAACTTATCTTAAAGGTATGCCACCGCCTCCAGAAAAGTAATAAAAAATAATAAATTTTTGGGTAGATTTGAGTAAAAGATCACCCCGTATGACTGGAAGTGAGCTAAAAGAAGTGGCTAACAAACAATTAGCATGATGTAGTCAACAAGATTTACTGTTATTATATGTTGGCAAAAGAAATGACCTGGAAACTGCTAAATTAACAATTTATTGTTGTTAGTAAATAACCAATAAATCAATAATAATCAATAAATAAATAAACCAACAAACTTCAGTTTTATGTCACTTTTGGTCAAAGCTTGAAAGAGCCATTGCAGAGGGGCCAAAGAGCCACATGTGGCTCCAGAGCCGCAGGTTGCAGACCCCTGTCCTATATCAATGAATTGACCAACATGTTCCAGTGGGCGACCTCCAGCTGGGTCAGCATAAAACATCCAATGTGTATTATTTCATGAATAAATGTGTAAAACTAGAAGAAGAAAAAAAGACAACCTAAAACAAAAATCTACTGACTAAATGAGCTCTTAGTTTTTTTTTTAATTACATGGTTAAAGATTGAAAATGTATGCCCGCCTCTGCTAAAAGACTTTAGCCAACACAAGCGGTACAACTCTGTCAGTTTTACAGATTTTGAGCTAAGACTTGGAGTGGTAGCTAAGAGTCATCCCCATCATGTAATCTGAGCATTAACAGATCACACAATACTGTTCTTATTGTTTTAGACCTTGGCATGTAAGGTAGCGGGCTGGATGCATTCCTTGAAGTTATGATGACAAGCCCTTCATCTCACCTGAGTGAAATACCAAAACAAAAATCTTACTATTTAAAACTGAATAAATTAAAATACATTCCAGTACTAATAAAGCTTTAAACAAGTCCTAATTTTCTTTGTAGTTTTCCTCAAAACAGTAAGAATTTCTTATATTATTTCAGTTATTCTGTGTACAGTATCTCTAAACTTTCTAAGGGTGTTTTAAAGTTGTATGTATTTATTTGGACTTCTGCTTTTTTTTCTTCATTTGTTGTACCTGACATTTTGTTCAATAAACTTTCTCATGCAGATAGACAGAATCTGACAGACGTGGCTTTAGGAAACAGAGAACAAACCTCGGTCTAAGTTCAAGTGGCAGCAGATCTGAACATCAACAATAAACTATTAAAAAGAAGAAAACTCCAAGAAATACACAAGGGTTATTAGGCTGCTGGTATTTTCTACTTAGCTTGTTTTTGGTTCAATCTCTGACTTTGTGAGACGTGTAAAAGATTATATCTTTGGTTTCCCCCGTTGAGCATGGAAGAGAAGGATGGTGTGGGGATGTTTCTAGCTAAAGGGACCTTTTTTCAAAGTCAAAGTGTCTTTATTTGCCATACACGGCACATGTGGTGGAACAAAATTGTATACACAGGGTCCCAGTTACAACACACAAAAGTATAAAGTGTAAAAGAAAAACAGTAATAAGATCTAAGACATGAGCTAAGAAAAACATTGAACTAAAAATACACTAAGCACTAGTAGTACAAAAAAATATGCCGAACAGCAGCACGAACATGAGTCTGTGAATGAACACAGCAGCATGAAATGAATTAGTAGCATGAGATCAGCAGCATGGATAATCAGCAGCACAACGATCAAGTGGCGTTACAGAGATTTTTTTCCACACTGATTATTCTGGTTAGAGATTCATGAGTTTAACAGCTTCAGGGTAGAAGCTGTTTCTCAGTCTTTTTGTTCTACACTTAATGCTCCTCAACCTCCTTCCTGAGGGGCGGCAGCAAAAAGCAAAAAGTGTGTGTGCTGGGTGAGTGGTGGTCCTTCATGATGCAGGTGGCTCTCTTCCTGCATCTGGAGGTGTAAATGTCTGTGATGGTGGGGAGACTGACTCCAACATCTTCTGTGCAGCCTTCACCACTCTCTGCAGAGCTTTTCTTTCTGCAGCTGTGCAGCCTCCATGCCACACGTTGATGCTGGAGCACAGGATGCTCTCCACTGCACACCTGTAGAAGGAGGTGAGGACTGAGCTTCACAGACCAGCTTGTTTCCACAAGAGAGTGATGAAAACTGCCGGTACACCTTTAGGCTCTGAAAGGACTAACAAGCTGGTGGACGAGAAAATAATTTTATCCTGGATTTTGCACTAATGTTAGTTTATTAGAAAATGGCCCAGATATGAGGTGAGTTTGTGTTTTTATTTATATGTGTGGAAGTTTCAGTGATGATGGTTGTAAGGCTACAATACAAACCCCTTCAACCCTATCTTGCTCCTTATTTATTTTTTATTTTTTTGGCCTGTGACTAAATATATAACAGAGAAAGAACAATTTTCTCAGAACCCAAACACAGATGAGAGGAAAGACATCAAGCAGAGAGGTCAGGCTTTTTCTTCTTCAAACCAGCCAAAGTTGCTATGCATGTAACATCCAATAAAACAGCATCTGAAATTCTTGCCTAATCTTTTGCAAGTAACAAAAATGCTACAAAGAAGGACAACAAAGCAGCGGAAGGCAAATAAAACAATGCTGAATTTATAGACGGAGAGAGAAGCCAAACATTAGACAGCTGGGGGAACTCAAATACAAGAAGCTGCTGTGGAACAAGAGCAGTAAATAAAAATTAGGACAAACTGTCTTTCAAAATAACACACAAAGTTATCAAGAGTATTGGAAGCATAGAAACAGGGACCAACAGAACAAGACTAAATCATTTGTACAATTAGTACCAACCTTAAAACTCTGATCAAACGTTCATTTCTTAAATTTTAATAGTAACATGTCGTCATGTAGCTAACTGTCAGGTGGTGTATTTAGCTCGAATGTCCAACGTAAAACTAACTTGACCGTGGTTTAATGTGGCGCTATGGCTCTGCAGACATTGCATGTTGCTGTCTTGTGGTGTTTAGTGTAAAATACTTCCACACAGCGGACATGTTATGATGAAAAGTTGGCTAGCTGTTAGCTAAAGTGCTACTCACTCAGTCCGCACACTGTAGCTGGCTGCAAACTATGAAATGGATTTCCTGAATGTGACGTGAGGCGGGTCTTATTACTCTGGGTTCATGAGACACGACTCCGGATCGGATCGGCCCCATCCCTACTACCGTTGCATTGTGGGGAATGTAGTGTTGGAGCGTGCAAAACACCAGCGGGCGGCTGTGGCCTGCGGGCCGGTTCTAATAGTAATTAAATATCATCCAGGGGGCCATAGATAATTAATTTGCGGGCCGGGTCTGGCCCGCGGGCCTTGACTTTGACATGTGTGCCGTATGCGAAGTAGGTTGACTGCAGGCACAGTTTCAAGAGTTGACACAGTTGTTCTGTGGACAGAGTCGTCCTGCTGCTACATAAAAATGAAGTACAAAACCACAAAAGAATAAAGATTTAAATTGAACAGGGAAACTGAGCAGAACCCAACAGACAAAAGTAAACATAATTCACAAAAGGAATAAAACTCAAAGGTAAACTTGAGGAGTACATCAAATAACAGAAAACCACAGACTGTGACAGAGACTAGCAGTTAGTCCATAAGTTAGTAACATACTTTTTAAATTTAATTTCATTTTTGATTTAGGGAACCACACCCAACCCAGACTCACAGGTGAATTTGAAAATGACCCATTAAAATTATTACTTTGAGTTGTGTTTGTTAATCTCTGGATGTAAACTTCTATGTGTAGAAACTAGTTTATAAAATTGTGAGGTTTTGTATTCTGAATGTAAAACACTAATGACAGAATTTTAAATACTTTTGTTTGTGGATGCAACGTTTGACTTATTGCTGGAAGAAAGGATGACTTAGAGCTTTCCTGACCAGCCTGTCCTCTCATGGTCAGAGCAGCAGGTTGTCAACTTTTTCTCTGCTTGTCTGTAAACACCACAAACCTTTGTTGTAGGAGGTTGTAAAGTTTTGATGCAAAAGGCATGTCTCAAACAGCTCCGGTCTTTGAGAATTGGGCATTTCTTGTTGTGGCAAGTATTTACATAACTATAGAAATGCATGTCAGACGCCACAAACTGCATCCTTAAAATGTGTGCAATTTACTGTTGAATCTGTCTCGCAGTTTTTGTTTTTTTTGTACTAAACTTACAATATTAGCTTATGTCTAAAGTTTTATTTTTTATTATTTACATTGTCTAGTATAGTATGCACTTATCAGCCTTTTAAAAACATTTAGAAATTCATCTCAGGATCTTTTTATTGCCTTTTCATATGCATATTTTATTGCTTCTTTTAAATAGCTTTTCCAGCTGGTATTATTCCTTTGATTTTAATTTTTTTTTTATAACGTCCTTTATGCTTCGCTTTTGTCCTTTTAAAGTTTAGCTTTTGTTCTGCAGAGCTCTTTGAATTGTATCTCTGCTTGAAAGGTGCTATAAATAAGTGACAGGTTTGATTTTTGCTCAGCGAACAGTGTGAAAAGTAGACAGAAGGGTATAGAAAGTTTATTTGAATAAAAAAGTAAATTGAATGGTGTACCTGCAGCACTTACAGCGTGTGGCACTGTTTCAACTCTGCACTTCCATGTTTGTCAGCTGCAGCTCACGAACCTTTATATTCATGTTTGATTGACCCGTGCAGCAATAATGTGATTACAGGGCAGGTGGGCCCAGGATCGTCCATCGGCCTCACTTATTGGATTGAGCCAAGTGGGTTGTATATCATCTATTGTTCCTGGGTGGGGGCATTGACTGGCAATTCACAAAATTGAATTTATAACTATGATAAATTCCAGGTCCTGTTCCACAGTTAATGGCCCCTTGTTCGTTCCACACGTCGCCTGTATTTCCCCGCACTGCCAATACAGCCAAGTGTTGTTGTTTGCTGGCATGTAGAGCGGCACGGTAAACAGAGGCCTGCTCTCTTATTGATTGAACCTCTGAGGGAAAGTGTCAAGCCGGAGCTCTGCCAAACTGCATGCAGATACAAGGAAATACCTCAGAGGTAAGCGGGAGAGGAGACGGGAGAGAAATGAGGCCCGGGTGAGACAGAAAAAGCAGGAGAGTACTGTTTCGGTGAAGGAAATTGGCAGTAAATTGACTTGCGCCGCCAAAAAAAAGCATTTCACAAACGTAGTTCTTTCTTAACAAGTGCTAATTGCGCTGATCCGAGTACAGGAACAAAGAGAGAACAGCATGGCGGTGCAGAGAGTGACATTTAGTTTCCCATGCAGGAGCTGATGGTGGGTTGCTTAATAATACAGCAGCTCTCTTTAAATCACAGGTGGTCAGTTTCTTCTGCTTTTTCCTGAGCAAAGTTTTAAAAAGCCAACGTTAAATAACAGCCCTTTTTTCGTCGACACGCCGCTGCAGAGCGAGACGCCTCGGTTCATCGGAGCCGAGCTTCGTTCAAGCACGTCCCCCCGCTGTTAGTCTGTCCGTCAAACGTGTAATGATAGAAACGTGTGGCACATTCGACGAACGACCACTGCATCAGCCATCCTCTGTTTCAGAACGGAACTGGAAGGAGCGTCAATTCAACAAATTTAAAAAAGTCATACAAGCAAGAAGGAAATTCAGTTTTTGGCCACAAAGGTGTCCGTCTGTGTTGTGATAACGAAAAATAAGTGAAGGACTGACGTCCATTTTGGTTTGTGCCTACATTTAGGGGAAAGAAAGGCTTCTTTTGAAAATCAGAATCAGAATAAGCTCATTGCGCTGAAATTATCTTAAAAAAGCTAAGTCTGGTCCTCTGGACATTCAAAAAAACAAAACAAAACAAAGCAAAAAAAAACTGTAGAAACGTTTCGTCTTTCGGACAAAATAATAATAATAATAATAATAATAATAATAATAATAATAATTAATTCAATTTATAACGCACTTTTCATTACTGAAAATCTCAAAGTGCTAAAAAAGACGAAACGTTTCTACTGTTTTTTTTTGCTTTGTTTTGTTTTGTTTAGTTTTTTGAATGTCCAGAGGACCAGACTTAGCTTTTTTGGATTTTTTTCTACCTGGATTATTGAGCATGCATCAGGGTACAGTGAGATTATGTTTGTACAGTCGTCCGAAACATGGGCAGAGTGCACGTTGCTACTGCTACCGGCGCACAGCCCCTTATTCTTTTTCAGAATACTTTTTTTTTAGATAGAAAAAGGAGAAAAGGCCATGAGGAGAGGATAGTGGTATTACAAAACAGATCCCTTCACACCTTGTCCTTATCAGGACACGATCTAAGACATAAAAAAAACTCTACCAGCAGCACATTAATAACACGTTACATATGCATTTGACAGCAAGACGGTCGGTGAGATTTGTCCATGAAACACTTCCAGATAGTCCATAGTCCTGATAAGATGTTGGTGTCAGTTCTCGGTGGGGTGGTTGCGATAGACAGAGCTTTTCCTTAGTTTATACATATCCCAGGAGAAATATGTCGGCCTGCTTCGAGGCCAAACGAGGGAGTCAGATTCAGATAAGCCACAATTGATGATTGCCAAAAGGATGGACCAGCACAGAAGATCAACGTCATCAGGTCAGGACTCTGCGGTCTACACTCATCTCCACGCCAGAGGTCACTCTTTCAGGGATGAAGATGTTCACATCCTTGATAGAGAGGAACAATGGTTTGAGAGAGGAGTAAAGGAGGCCATCTTTGTGAAAAGAAACCGTCCATCATTAAACAGAGGTGGAGGCCTCCGGGTTCAACTGTCCCCCTCTTACAATGCTGTTATTGCTAGTATCACTCAGCCCTCTGTGAATAGCAAACAACCATCAGGGTGCTAACGATCCATCGTTAGGCTGATGGTCCTCCTTGATCATGTGAGCAGCTGGTTTCGGCTGTCATCAGCCAACTGGTTGATCCACTGTGAGAGGGTGCTATTTATAAGACTGAGCTGAATACAGCATCTCAGACTGAGGAAGTCTTTCGGACGAAAGACGAAACGTTTCTACAAATTTTTTTTTTTTTTGCTTTTTTTTTTGAATGTCCAGAGGACCAAACTTAGTTTTCTTTTTTAGACACAATTGATTATGTTTTTCAAACAGACTGTTTTGTTTTGCTTCTTGTCAGCCTTGAGTCCTGCTGGTACTTTCAATACAAAATGACCAGATTTGTGGGCATTCCACTGGTTCGTGCAGCCCCCTCCAAGGACATCCCCAACATGCTGGCAAGTCTCAGAAGCCGCAGGTGGCCTGTGATTCCCACAAATCACGTCCATCTTACGGTTTAGCTCATAACCGGCTCCACCACAGCGCCTAGCCGTGGATAAAATTGCTTCCTCTATTCCTCTCCACAGTGTAACTCCTACCCTCTTGAATATCTTGCACCTAAACCAGTAAGGTTTACTTACATTCCCTGTTCAATCCCAGTCCAGAAAAACACTCATCTCAAAAACTACAAACGTTAATAAAATCCTTCAGCGACGGGAGGGGACGTTAGCGTACCTGCTTGTTAAAATGATGAGCTCTGTGTTATTTTGTTTGTAACTAACTTCCATGAGCAGAAACATGGTGGGTTTTAAAACACAAGCAGATTAAAAAGTTGAGCTTTGCTTCGAAACTGCATCAATTTGTCACAACGGCAAACAAAAAGTTGTCCTTTCAATTTCAAGGCTACACTCAGGTTGTAGCTTCGACTCTAAACCTGAGCTGCAGAAATCTGATGAAGATCTGGAGACGACAAACCAGGAGTTGGAACACGCTTGAGGTGGGACATCACCTGGTGTCGGCCAGTGCACGGATCATGACTTGCAGTCACTTCTTCCCACAGTATCGAGAACAAATGAACTGCAGATCAGTGAGTTTCAAACTTTTTGGAACACGGACCACTAATTTCTCAAAGTAATTTTGTGAAACACAGTCATACATACACAGTATAAGACAAATACACAAACTGGTCAAACCCCCTATAGCTCTAGCTGGGTGAAGGCTGCTGCTTCTGGTGGGACTGGTCCGTGCACTGCCCGAAGTCTTGGCTTCTTTACATTTAAAGAACAAGCTTGAGGCAACTTGAATCAGTTTATGTTGCTGTTTTGCACCTGTTGTCACCAGAAGATCCTACAGAGACCTTCCCAGAGCTGCACGCTCACTGAGTAAAGCACCATCCACCACTGTCTGTTTCCATGTCCTCAAAACATCTGCACGGCAGTTCGTCCTTTAAAATATTGTCCATCGTTGTCGTCATCTTTTCAGTTAGTTTAAATTCACATCACAGTTCAACTCGTGACCAGCGGTGTTTTTAGAACCGAGGCCGAAGATAGTTTTTAAAACGTGCAAACAATGTTTATTTCTCTCAGCGCAAATAAAATGCATCAAAATAATGTGATTTAGCAACACCCGCCAGCAAAAAGCGTCGCTGTGACTTGTTCCACCAACAAAGTACAAACATGATTTGCTGCAAAAGTTCTGCTTTAAACAAATCGCCCATCCGTTCGTGGATTTTAGGCCCACGAAAGTTTCAGAGCTCCAACTTCATCTGTTTTTCTCTCATTCGTGGCCTCGCAGTTTGACCTCTTTCACAACTGAACTGGAAAAGCAGCACAAAGGTCACGTCGCCCTCAACAGACAACAAGTGAACCCAAAGAGGAAAGACAGAGCGAGTTCAGCATTAAAGCATGGACATTGGTTTTCAAACCAGCAACCTTCCTGTTCCCGTACTCACATCTCCGTCACGTTCTCACTCTCCTGTGGTGCCAGAGGAGGGATGCTGCTGAGGCCGTTGGGCTCCAGGCACTGCAGCATGGCGAAGGGGCAGCGGCAGGCCGACGGGCACCCCCCTGAGGCGGGTGCAGGTGACAGGCTCAGCACCAGGGGCAGAAGAAGCGCCAGGGCCCCGGGTGGCACCGCCATCTCTTGGGGAGGATCTCCTCAGCACCGTCAGGGATGGAGCAGGAGTGAGTTCACCTAATGAAGAGGTGATGAAGAGTGAAGAGCGTCCCACCCTCCTCTCCCAGTTCTGAAGCTTCAGGTCCCAGCTGCTCGGGGTTTGGTTGGAAGCCACAGCTGTACTGAGCAGCAGGAGGGGGCAGGCTCACGAGCAGACTGAGGGCCCCGGGGGACACGGTGGGCTGGAGCCTCCCTCTCTCCTCGTCTCCTCCACCATGAAGGGAGGGGCGGCATAACAACATGGGCCCAAGTCACCAGACACCTCCGTAAGCCAAGCGGGGCAGTGGGAGGGGTTGGAGGTGTGTGTGGATGAGGATGAGCAGAGAGGATGATGCTCCTAGAGGCAGCTCGAGGTGTGAGGGGGGGCCAAGAAGTCAGGGCTCCTGGGTGCATGGCTGTGACACCCCGTCCCCCTGGAGGGCTGATCGTTCAAGAGTTCACGATTGTTGACTCCTGCAGGTCGCTGTTGAATTGAATCCTTGTGAACATGTGAGTGAGGGTGGGGCTGCGTGAGCGCCCGACGATGTTCATGTGCAGTCACTGGAAAATATGGACTCTTTTTTTTGTCAGCTGGTCAATAATCTGGCTGCAGCTGATGAGAGTGGAGGAGTGTCCCTCTGAAATAAAGTTTCCTTAAAGCTGAACTATGTAACTTTGTAATGTAGTTTGTAACTTTTCAAACAATATATTTTTAACATATTTCTTCACTCTGTCACTATCTACTGACAGACTGATGTTAGACAAAGTAATCTCTGAAAAAAACTATAGTCCCCTTGCTTCTCTATCAGCATTTATAAAAACACTAAAAACACAGAGTGACCCGGACAATGACCAGCCAATAAAAACAGAGTTGTTTGTCACGCCCCAACCCACGCCCCCGCCTGTCCCAGCCTCAGCGCCGCGCACGTTCTCATTCAAAGGATTGCAAAGCGATGCAGGACTGTTTTGTATGTGACACAAATGTATTAAATATCCCTTCTTCATCCCAGAGCTGGACTTTTATTTTGTTTTTTTGCCAAAAGTCAAGTGATCGCTTCATCCTTCACTCACAGGAATGAGGAAATTGATTTGTCACGACTCACGAGCGAAATAAATCATGTCCAAAGTGGCTGGTGAAGCTCTGCTGATTTCAGGGTGTTTTTGTGTTGTTGGACGAGTGATTCATGGTTTTATTATATTTTTTAGGACATTATATTATCATATAATCACATAACTTCGGAGCGCAGAGACAGGACATGTAGTGGGGGCGGAGCATTCCAGACATTCCAGACATCGACTGACAGAAAGAGGAAGTCACGAGCGAATTAAATCATGTCCAACGTGGCTTCGTGAAGCTCTGATGATTTCTGCTGGTTTGTGTGTTGTTGGACAAGTGCTCTATGGTTTTATTATATTTTTAAAACGTTTTTTTTAACATATAATCACAGAATATTGAAGCGCTCCGAGCAGACACACAGCAGGGGGCGGAGCAGAACTCAAGTTCAACAGAGAACGGACTGTCTGGCTCCCCCTCAGAGTCATATATGGCTCTGAGGGGAGGGAGCAGAATGATTTTACCTGCTGGAAATTTTTATAAGTCCAAGCGGCCTGCAGAAACTACATAGTTCACCTTTAAGACCTAACAGAGGCTGCCACTGTTGACAACAAGCTGTTGAATCTATCTATCTATCTATCTATCTATCTATCTATCTATCTATCTATCTATCTATCTATCTATCTATCTATCTATCTATCTATCTATCTATCTATCTATCTATCTATCTATCTATCTATCTATCTATCTATCTATCTATCTATCTATCTATCTATCTATCTATCTATCTATCTATCTATCTATCTATCTATCTATCTATCTATCTATCTATCTATCTATCTATCTATCTACCATACATTTTATTTATACAGCACTTAAAACAGCAACAAGGCCAACCAAAGTGCTTTCCAAACAAACAACAGGCAGCACATAGGCAACATACAAAATGAAGTAAAAAACAGACCATAGACATAAAAACGTTGCAGATAATAAATATAATGACCAAACACAGATCATCAGGTGTTGAAAGCAACAGAATAGTGAGTCTTTATATGGGATTTGAAAACTGAGAGGGAGGGGCCTGTCTGACGAGCAGCGGTAACTCGTTCCAGAGTATTGGTCCTGCTGCAGAGAATGCCCTGTCACCTGTGCGTTTAAGACGAGTGAAACTGTTAGAAGTAACTGGTCCGCTGACCTCAGAGCACGTGGTGGGACATATGGGTGTATCAAATCAGAGAGATGGGAGGGGGGGGAGACTGTTCAGTGATTTGTAGACATACAGGAGAATTTTGAACTGGATTTCGAAGATGAACCAGTAGCCAGTGCAGGGAGGCCAAGACTGGTGTAATGTGCTCTCTTTTGCATGTACTGGTTAAAAATTGGGCTGCTGCGTTCTGGACCAGTTGTAGTTGTGCAATGGTGGTCTGACTGATACCAAACAGGAGTGAATTGCAGTAATCAAGCCTAGATGTAATAAATGCATGTATTACTGTCTCCAGGTTATTTTTGGATAATATGGGCTTCAGCTTAGACAGTCGCCTCAGCTGGAAAAAACAGGATTTAACAATCATGTTTACATGACTGTTGAGTTTCATGGAAGGATCCATTATCACTCCCAGATTTGTGACTTTTTGTTTTTCAGACAGGGCTAGAGCAGAAAGGTCGATGCAGTGGTTCGTGATTGTGTCGTTGGGAGGGAACAATATGGCTTCAGACTTCTTTTCATTGAAACTTAAGAAATTTAAAGTGATCCAGTCCCTGATGTCAGCCAGGCAGTCGAGCAGAGGTTGAATAGAGCATGTACCATTGTGTCTTAGGGGGAAGTAAATTTGACAGTCATCGGCGTAGAAGTGGAAAGGTATGTTGTGTTTCCGGAAAATAGCACCAAGTAATAATAATAATAATAATTAGGGATGCACCGATACCGATACCGGTATCGGGTATCGGTCCGATACCATGTGCGTTTACTCGTACTCATACACATAAAAGGGCTCCGATACAGGACCCAATACCAGTTTCATTTCATTTCATTGACTATGTAAGAGTTCAAATGTAAAACATTTTATTTTTTTGTACAAGTTTGGACATACTTTACAGATTACCAATAGTAATGTACTTTGTGTAGTGGACATGACCATGTTCACTTTATTACATCTGTGTACTTTTGAACTGTTCCAGAGATGATCTTTACTGACCTCTCAGTAAAGCAAGACATTTATCACAAAATCATTCCATTAGTTGTAATCAGAATATAGTCACCAAAAGAGACTATTTCTACCTTTGATTTTATTCTAATGTAATCAAAAGAATAACTTTTGTCATTTTCATGATATATGTTATATGCTGTTATTCTTTAAATGTGAAACATCAATGTGTCATTTCTGCAAGTGAAAAGGTGTCAAAGTTCAGCTAAAATGTCAAACTGACTTACACTGAAATTGTTTTTGTCGAGTTTCAGCTAAAACTCTCATCTAGCGTCTGAAAGTCTCTCACTCAGATACTTTTCCTAAACAATTTCCTTCTCTGTGCTGAATTTCACCTTGAATAGTGATAACGAGTGGACCAATGAAAAAGAGACAAGTTTCTCTCCTCTCTAAGTCTCTTTTTAAGTTCTAACTGTGCGGAAACGCTTCAGTCTTTGAATGGACAGAGAGTTTGAATGGACAGAGACCTGAAAGCTCTCTGCCTTGCAGCTGGTCAAGCTTGGTCAAGAGCCAAAGACTAACTTGTCAGCTAGAACTGATGGACGCCTCCATCCAGTTCCCCGAGCAAAAGCTCCAAAGTTCCTAATGAACTTTCTTTGAGAAACATCTCGTCTTGAAGTCGGCCAGAAGCTGCCACATGTTTCTGACGGCTGACGCGGATCCGAGGAGACGTTGGAAGTAAACGACCAGTTCAGACGTACGAGGGCCGGAAGGACTCTGTGCACCTGGGAGGCTGGTGATATCTTTATCAGACGCATCGTCAAAAGGTAAAGAGCTGTTTACAAACGTACCTGGGATTTAGCCGAAGTCGGATGGAAAGTGTCATCTCTGGTTACACTCGAGATAAATAACTTAATCTCTCCAACCTCTTATTCCTCCTTTTCCCTTTCCCTCTCAATCTTAAGCTGGAAACTATAATTAAGCTGAAGAGCCCTCAGACTAAATATGTTTAACATCTAGTATTTATGTCTGTTGTGTTAAATCAAGTGTGTGATGTGTGTTAAATCGCAAGAAAATGAAACCCTGCCAATCAAGTGTAATGATGTTGATTTAGTGATTTATTTTAAATAAATGGTAGTGTCTTCTGGCATACCAACTAAAGTCAACGTTTACTGTCACTTAATGGCTATGGTTCTTTATCCATCACAAAGATCACAGAAATATTGAATAAACTGAAAAAGAAGAGAATCCGTGAAATTACTATTCAATCTGAATAAGTAAATTAAGGTAAAAAGGAGGTCAGTATTAAACTGACCCCCCTCTAAACCCTTTACATTTGTTTATTTATGTTTGAAGTGTCTAATGAAAATAAACAGTTTACGTTAATTAGAATGATTAAAAAAAAAAAAATTAGTACTTGTATCGGTACTTGGTATCGGCAAGTACTTTAATGTAAGTACTTGTACTTGTACTCGGTTTTCAAAAATCTGGTATCGGTGCATCCCTAATAATAATCATCATTTTATTTAAAAGCGCCTTTCAGGACACCCAAGGACACTTAACAGAGGTTGTGTAAAAACAACATCAGCAGGAACAAATTGAAATATAAAATAAAGAAACAATATAAAATACAAAAGAATATAAAATACATTTAGTAAAGTTAATGATAAGCTAGTCTAAAGAGATGTGTTTTCAGGGCAGTCTTGAACAGAGAAAGGGAGGTGGTGTTTCGAAGGTCTGGCGGTAGAGCGTTCCAGAGGTGAGGGGCAGAGCAGGTGAAGGCCCTGCTCCCCATGGTGGAGAGGCGGGCAGAGGGTACATGGAGATGTAGCGAAGAGGAGGATCTGAGAGAGCGTGATGGGATGGAGATTTGTAGGAGGTCAGATAGATAAGGAGGGGCAAGGTTGTGGATAGATTTGAACGTGAGGAGTAGAATTTTGAAGATGATGCGTGATTTAACCGGGAGCCAGTGGAGCTGCTGCAGGACAGGAGTGATGTGGTTATAGTAGGAGGTTTAAGTGATGACACGGGCAGCAGGTATAAAAACAATAGCAGAGGACCCATGATGGACCACTGCAGAACCCCACATTTAAGTGCTGCCGCTGCAGAACTTAAATCGTTGATGGAAACACAAAAGGATCTGTCAGCGAAGTAGGATCTGAATTGAGGGCTGACTCTGTGGTGCCCACCCACTGCTCTCACGTAGAAATGAGGATCTCATGGTCAATGGTGTTGAAAGCGGATGTAAGGTCCAATAGGACAAGCAGCACAGAATCACCAGTGTCTGTGGATAAGAAAATGTCATTAAAAATCTTCAGCAGTTTCAGTGCTGTGTGGAGAGGTTTGAAGCCAGATTAGAATAATTCAAGGACAGCGTGATCCTCCAGGAAGCACTTCAACTGTGACTCAACTATTTGTTCCAGAAGTTTAGAAACAAATGGGAGTCTGGAGACAGGCCTGAAGTTGGATACAACTGAGGGGTCAGGGGGTTTTTATTTCAGGAGAGGTTGAACAGCAGCATGTTTAAAGGTTTTTGGCACCACACAAGTTTTTTGGTATATTGTATATAATTGGGAATGGCATTTGTACGGATAGAAGTGGGCAACAAAATTATGTACCGTATTCTCCGCCGTATAAGTCGCACCTTTTTGCCTACATTTCTAAGCCCTGCGACTTATAGGCCGGTGCGACTTATACGTCGATTTTTCCAATATTTTGGTCATAATTTGACTTTGGTCAAAAACTCCAAAAATGGTGCAGTACCAGTTTCGGCCGCTATGGGCGCTAAGAAACCCTTTACAGTACCTACACTGTTGACATCTGCCTGGTCCAAAAATGGTGCAGTGACACAGAAGATGAAGACTTCAATGGTTTTGAATAAATAAATAAAAACCATAAAATAAATACAGTATCTGTTTCTGTCATCATTTTAAACTGAGACACGTTTTTTACTGTAATGTCAGCTAATAAAAATATATTTTTATGTGTTTATCTTTAAAGATAAATGATGAAAGACACAAAATATACAAAAATTATGTTCATTTATTAATGAAAAGTTCAACTAAGACACATCAAACAAAATACTGTAGTTTTTATGTGATAATCTTGTCAAAAGTCCTTCCAAACAATTTGGCAGCCAGTCCAAAATAATGTTCATTTATTAATGAAAAGTTCAACTAAGACACATCAAACAAAATACTGTAGTTTTTATGTGATAATCTTGTCAAAAGTCCTTCCAAACAATTTGGCAGCCAGTCCATTTTGGGCAAAACACCAGTTCACGTGAGGTGCGACCTATAGGCCGGTGCGACTTATACGTTGATTTTTCCATTTAATTGGGCATAATTAGGTTGGTGCGACTTATACTCCGGTGCGACTTATACGCCGACGAATACGGTACATGGCCAAGAAAGTAGAGTTGCACAGAAAAAACAGACCACCAAAACACAAACGCACGACGAGTCTCCAACATTCACAATCAAGCGAGATTCCGGCACAAGCTGATTGAATCTTTACCAGCTGATAAGATGCCACAGACCAATAAAACAAAAATAACAACAAATATAATAAAAATAACAACAAATATAATAAAAATAACAACAAATCACCTGCAGATCACTGCACAGCCCAAGTTTGATCATGATCCACTAAATCACTGACTTTATGAAACATTTTAAGGCTATACACATAAATGTTGACATGAAAACAGTTCTGGTTTGTGGTACAGTCAACATGGGTGTACACTGGTCTCCC
The DNA here is from genome assembly GCA_038048925.1 of Garcialebias charrua. Classification (NCBI taxonomy): domain Eukaryota; kingdom Metazoa; phylum Chordata; class Actinopteri; order Cyprinodontiformes; family Rivulidae; genus Garcialebias; species Garcialebias charrua. Next base: position 20,502 of record JBBPBX010057423.1, read on the forward strand.
ATCTGGATCTGGCTGGGCCAGAACTCAGATCTAACCAAACTCTGTCGACCCGGCTGCTTGACCAGTTGGTGAGCAGGGTCTTGATAAAAGCAAATATTAATTTACATTAGACTATAATTTAAAATATTGTCTATCTTTACATTTAAATATAAGAATCATATCAATGTCATGTAGTCAAGTGAAACTGGTAATTAATGGATCTGAGCTGGGAACAATCTGGGAGCTTTAGCTGAGCCAAATGAGAGTCCCCCGCTGACGTGCCATCAGTGACCAATCCAACAAAACATCAGCCTGCTGCAGAGACAACCCTGTCCATCTCACATGTGCTCTCTGCTGGTTTCTCCCCATGGGACACATCCTGCGCCCCACCCTGACTCCTCTCGATCACTCTGCACATGAGCCAGGTCAAAGTGTCCCGACCACAATTACTGGCCGAGAGCTGAATCACCATTTTTGCTGCTGTCATCAGAATTATCTGCTGCCTTAATGACTTTGCCTTCAGAGACCCTTTTTCCAGGGTCTTAGCTCAGCAGAGTGGAGGGACAAGGAGCTCATTCACGGGGAAAGTGTCCGGCAGACCAAGTGATGCTGTTAAAGGGAAGAAGAAAAAATGCATGGGAAGCAAAGTAGGTCACATCATCTGCACATGCTTATGGTATAAACATTTATAATTAATTGTGCACAGCTTTGCTTCATTCGTTTGCTGAAATAAGACTTGTACACATCCCTCCGTCAAACGACCTGCACACTGGAGCACCTAACAGGTCAGGTGTCTGTGGGCCATCTTTGTGCAAGGATTAGAAAAAATGAGAGGAAATTAAATGTTATTAATGTCGCCAACACACAAATGTCAATAACTCAGTCACTTTTACAGATACTGAGGTCAAATCCGGTGTGGTAGTAGCTGAGAGTCATGGACAATACGCACTTTGAGAGATTGCAGGCATCTTTTTTTTTTTTTTTTGCAAGGTCGTGTATGGTATGCATTACTCACAGGAAGCCAATTAAATTTATATTTTTATTTGTGACTTTAAAGAGTTTATTAAATGTTCATCATCACGTCTTCTATGATGATAGATTTTTCAAAAGTTGCTAACGTCCTTTAAACAATTATTGTCCCGCACATCATTTACTGTGTCGAAGTTTGGGGTAAAGCATGTAAGACATTTACCGTTTTTGTCCTACAGAAAAGAGCAATAAGAATAATCACTGGGAAACACTATTGTCGCCCATCTAGTGTTTTATTTCATAAATTGAAGTTATTAAAATTCCATGATTTAGTGGACTATAATATGCTTTCAGTTTTATACAAAGCTCACACAAATGAATTACCTTCGAATATTCTCACACACATTCTTAAACGTCAAAGTTGTTATAATTTAAAGGGAATTGAGATTTTTGTGAGACCGAAATTTAGAACTAGTTTAAGGGGTCGGTCAACCTCGATCCAAGGAATTAGATTATGGAATAATTTGGAAGCCGAAATTAAAAATGCAAAATCAATATCCTCATTTAAGAATATGATTTGAAAAAAATATTTGCAAAAATATATATAAAATAATTTATCTTGTCTAGTGTCAAAATTGTTAATTACATGTGTCATTCCTTTTTTTGTCTTCTTGACTTATTATTATTTTATTATTATCAAAGTCAAAGTCAAAGTCAACTTTATTGTCAGATCTGCAATATGTACTGTACAGGACATACACAGGACCGAAATTGCGTTTCTCTCAGTCCCTCGGTGCAACAGTAAACATCTAAACATTGAAACACTGAAACATATAATAATAGACATAAGCATAAAATAGTAAAACTAACACTGTCCTGAGTTTTTGCATAGTGGTATAAGAGTATGAAAATTTACACCAACTCTAAAACTAAAACTAAAACATTAAACATTTAATGAACATAATACTGTCCTGAGTTTTTGCATA
>JBBPBX010057424.1:9363-22435 GCA_038048925.1 Garcialebias charrua
TTCATTCACAGCACAGACTTGAACTCTGACTATATTAATGTCTGGCTGTTACATTCATATTTGTCCTTAAGGCCCAATGTACATTACAGCTTGCCCATTATCTTCAAGTATCTGTCATTTAACTTAAACCATCCAGTAACATACTGTACTCTTCAACAAGTCGAGGCAAGAAACATGAGAAGTAAAAGCCTCTCAGCCGGTCAAGTTTTTCTTTAACAAATGCCTCATCACTGTAAATGAAACATGCTCACTAGGTGTCCAGATGACAAGTGTGGCTTTCTTTAGATGTGTGCAATACAATGTGAGTTGCACCTGCGTGTAATATCCTCTACTTCCTTGTTTTCTGCATCACGAGCACTCCATCTACCATTTTGATGTCGCTGCATTTCTGGGAAAGCTGCTCAGTGAGTTGGTACAGGACATTTAATTTCTAGCAGCACATCTGAGTCAATGACTCCATCAGGACTAGCAGAGAGCCATGGCTCCTCGATGCTGATAACAGTACCCATGTGACAGATGTTCACGCCCTGTTCTTTCAGTTGATCACAAGCTCTGATCTCATTTTCTTTACCATAATTTGTGTCAAAATTACCACAAAAGGAGGGATACAGGTGCTCAGATAAAAACTTGTCATTTTTTTGTGGTAGCACGAACTGGAACTTTTTTTGCAGTGCTTGCTGTAAGTCTGATTTTTCTACAGTTGTGCCACAAATCAGATGCACTTTGTTCTTTTGTTTCTTCTTTGTTTTGTTAAAAACAATTGTACAATTTTTTTTCATAAGCCTCCTTTAATTGAAATTCAATTTTCTTCTCATTACAGCTTTTCACTTGTGCGAGACTGTGCGATTTGGAAGTTTTCCACTGCTACCTGCTGTGACTCTCACCTGCATCACTACACCATCTTCATAATCCATCAATACTCACATCTTAATTCTACATTTCACAACACAAATACTTGATCTACATATTCAGACAACTTTTGCACATACTAACATTCACATATTCACACACACACATACACACGCGCGCGCGCGCGCACACACACACGCGCGCACACACACATTCACTCACAGTTCTACAAACACTGCGCTTAATTTTATACATTACTTTTTTGTTTTTTATTTGCGATTAACCAGCTTTTCCCCCCAGTTGTCTTTGTTTTCTTCTGGTTTGACAGGATGCCACATAGAGGACGACGCTCGGAGGCGGCCAAGACGAGATGGAAGAAGCTGAACCTTGACCTGGACATCGCCGAGGTATATAAATTATATATCACAGTAATCTGTGGGTGACTGTGCCTGAGTGGTTAGAGCAGTTGTCCTCTGATGCAAGAGTTGAGGGTTTGACTCCACCAGCCATTACATGCTGAAGTGTCCATGGGCAAGACACTCATTGTCTACGAATGTGTCACATGTATGAATGTGATAAAGCTCATTATTAGTTTATTTAGAATGATTTTTTATTATCTTTGTAGAGATCTAGTAGAGCACATATGTCAGAGTGGCGGCCCCCGGGCCAGATCCGGCCTGCGAAGCAATTATTTATGGCCCCCTGGATGATATTTAATAACTATTAGATCCGGCCCGCAAGCCACAGCCGCCCGCTGGTGTTTTGTACATGGCACGGAGTCGATCAAACTATGGAATGGATTTTCTGAACGGAGTCGTGTCTCATGAACCCAGAGTAATGAGACCCGCCTCAAATTCAGGAAATCCATTCCATAGTTTGCAGCCAGCAGCTCCAACGTGCAGACTCGGTGAGTAGCATTTTAGCTAACAGTTAGCCAACTGTTCATCGTAACATGTCCGCTGTGTGGATGTATTTTACACTAAATACCATAAGACAGCAACGTGCAATGTCTGCAGAGTCATAGCGCCACTTTAAACCGCGCTCAAGTTAGTTCAGCGGGATGACACTCTCGCTGAAACAGCAGCAGGACCCAGCCGCGCGTCCCGGTCTCAGATCATTCAGCCTGTCCCTCATTCGAGCTCCATGTCTGCAGCTGTGTTTTTTTTCTTGTTCAACCGCGTCTACTCCGACCTGATAATCTCGTAGGAGGGACAATACTCCCAGACTGAACAATAAAAACACACAGCTGAAGCTTGGAGCTCAACAGAGAATAATAATAATAATAATAATAAATTCAATTTATACCGCACTTTTCATTAATAAAAATCTCAAAGTGCTACAACAATAAAAACAAGTGATAAAATCAAATAAAATCAATAATGGTATTAACTAAGATTAAAAACAGAATCCTGTGGAGGCAGAATAGGCCTGCTTAAAAAATAAATAAATAAATAAATAAAACAAGTGATAAAATCAAGTAAAATCAATAATACTATCAACCAAGATCAAAGATAAAATCATGCGGGGGCAGAATAGGCTTGCTTAAAAAGAAAAGTCTTTAAACCGCTTTTAAAGTCAACCAGTGACTGTGGAGCTCTCAGGCAGTCAGGAAGGGAGTTCCATAGGCGGGGGGCAGCCACACAGAATGCCCTGTCTCCCATGGTCCTTAATTTGGTTCGTGGAATGTGAAGTAGATTACTGTTCTGTGATCGTAGAGACCGGGTGGATGAATATGGTGCAAGAATGTCCTTTAGATAGTCAGGTGAAGTTCCATGTAAGCATTGATGTGTAATGAGAGCAGTTTTGTATTGAATTCTGTAGGTGACAGGAAGCCAATGGAGGTTATGAAGAATGGGTGTAATATGTTCAAATTTACGAACTCTCAATAAAATCCTTGCTGCACTGTTTTGAATATATTGAAGTTTCTGAAGGTTTTTGCCAGGGATTCCAATAAACAGGGAGTTGCAGTAGTCGAGCCTGGAGGAAACAAAGGCATGGACGAGTTTCTCAGCATCGGAAAAAGTCAGAGATGGGCGAAGTCTGGAGATGTTTCGAAGATGGAAGAAGCAAGTTTTAAACAGATGCTTAATGTGAGTTTCAAATGTAAGATGAGAGTCCATTTTTATTCCAAGATTTGTAACAGAGGTGGAGAGGGGGATGTCTTGACCAGAGAAGGAGATTGTTGTTAAAGTTGATGTTTGTATCTGGTGAGGGGTGCCAATCATTATGGCCTCAGTCTTGGAGCAGTTTAATTGAAGAAAGTTCTGATTCATCCATGCCCTTATTTCCTCCAGGCAGGCAGAGAGGGCAGTGAGTGAAGATGGAGATGGGGATGATGAGGATGATCCAGTCCTGATGTAAAGCTGTGTGTCGTCGGCATAGCAGTGAAAAGAAATGTTGAACTGATTAATAATTTGACCTAAAGGCAGCATGTAAAGGGAAAACAGCAGGGGCCCCAGAACTGACCCTTGAGGGACACCACAGGAGACACCGACTGTCTGGGAAGTGGCATTGCCAAGACTAACGCATTCCAGCCTATCGGAGAGGAAAGATTTGAACCAGTCCAGGACAGTGTCACAGAGACCGACCTCCACATGAAGACGGTGGAGGAGAATATTATGGTCCACAGTGTCGAAGGCTGCAGTGAGGTCAAGGAGGACAAGGACGGAGGGAGAGCCAGTGTCAGCAGCCATGAGGATATCATTTGTAACTCTCAGTAATGCAGTCTCAGTACTGTGAGCTGCTCTGAATCCAGACTGAAACTTCTCGTACAGAGAGTGTTGCTGTAGGTGGTCCTGCAGCTGAGCAGCAACTGCTTTTTCCAGCACTTTGGACAGAAACGGGAGGTGGGAAATTGGGCGGTAATTAGAAAAAATGTCGGGATCCAAATTAGATTTTTTCAGAAGAGGCCTAATGATGGCAGTTTTTAGAGGCAGTGGAACATGACCAGATTGTAGAGACTGATTTATTATTTGAGTGATTAATGGGCTTATTGCAGAGTGATTGGATTTTATGAGAGATGAGGGGAAGGGATCCAGGGCGCAGGATGAAGGCTTCATTTTCTTTATGATGGACTCCACCTCACTCTGAACAACCTCATCAAAGCTGCTCAGGGACCCAGGATGCAGACGGGTAGATGGTAAACGAAGATCAGGGAGGTTGTGAAGCTGAGATCTGATGGTGTCAATTTTGTTTTTAAATGATGAAAGGAACAGGTCGCATTTTTGAACACATTCCTCAGAAGTTTGTTTAATGGGATTAAGTAGATGAGTTACTGTGGAGAAGAGCTGTTTAGAGTTACCAGGGCAGGTGTTGATGATGTTGGAGTAATACTTGGAGCGTGCTTCTTTAAGAGAATAGGCGTATGCTTTCTGATGTTCTTTGTATGCCTGCTTATGTACCGAGAGACCAGATGATTTTAGACGTCTCTCAATAGCACGGCCAGTTGCCTTCATCCTGCGGAGCTCACCAGTGTACCAGGGGGCTGAACGGGAGAAAGACACCAGTCTTGTCTTCAAGGGAGCATGTAGGTCCAGAAGCTCTTGGAGAGATCGGTTGTAGTAATCAACGGAGTCATTGGCAGATGAATGATTGACAGCGGTCAGGGCGTGAAGATCAGCGGACAGAACATCAGGGGAAATGTTTTTAAAGTCCCGGAACTGGATGGGTCGCTTTGGGTTTGAAGCAGGTGAAGTTGAAGGCATTTCCAGAGAGATGACACTGTGGTCCGAGACACCCAGGTCATATACAGATAAGTTATTGATGAGTACAGTGTCTGTAATCACCAAATCCAGAGTATGCCCCCTGCTGTGCGTAGGGACGTCCACATGTTGGGTGAGATTAAGAGAGTCCAGAAGAGACTTAAAATCTGTTGCCAACGGGGAAGAGGAATTGTCCATGTGGATATTTAGATCGCCAAGAAAAATAGTTTTCACAGGGGAGGTGCAGAAAAAGGTGAGGAGGTCATGCATCTCTGAGTTAAATGAAACATGCGGTTTGGGAGGTCTATAAATCAATATAACGTTCATCAGGAGTGGGGCTTTGAAGTTGAAGGCCAAACTTTCAAAAGAGGAAAAGTCCTGAGAAGCTAGATGTGTCAATTTTAAATTATTGCGGTAGATTACAGCCAGACCACCACCGCGGCCAGTGCTGCGGGCTCTCTGCAGATAACTGTAACCAGACGGACAGGCCTCATTTAGAGAACTGTACACATCTGGCTGATGCCAAGTCTCTGTAAGACACATGAGGTCCAAGTCCTTCTCCAGAATGTGATCGTGAATTAGGCATGATTTGTTTGATAGTGACTGCACATTGAAAAGTTCTAATTTAATACCAGTTGGTGTAGAAGCCTTTTGAACCGGTTTCAGCAGACTGAAGTCCACTCCACGTTTTCCTTGCCACTTCGTGCGCTGTGGACTACAAGGGACTACAGACGCAGCGTTCTGATGACGTCGTCGAGGTGCGACACGTCTCTTGGACGAGACACACGCGATAGACCCAACCTGCGGCTGTCCAGAGTAGATGGATATCTTTCGAGAGCTTCTGTGGATATAACGAGGTCTACGCAGAAGTCCCAGTTGTTTGATGGTGGAAACAGAGGGAGGAATGGAGCAGTTGTTAAGTCCAATCAGCTGCGAAGCAGAATACGTCAACATCGTGCCAGCCAAGCCGGGGGGAGCTAGCACAGAGCTAGCTGCTAACAGCAGACCCACGGCTCCGAAAGAAACAACCAAGAAGCAGAGGGATGTAACTTGGTTGAGCATATCGTGAAGAGGAGCACAGGAGAAAATCCAGGACAGTCCAGATGACACAGGAGGTTGACAGGCAGTAGGTGAGTGGAACAACAATTGCAGCTACGTAACGTAGTTCTTGAAGTAAGTTCGTGCTGGAGTTTGACAGGAGGTAGACAGCCCAAATTCCGGTTAGGAAGAGCTAGCCAAGCTGTCCGTAAAATCCTTATTAAAAACCACTGAACAAAACGAGTCCAGATAAATGTCCAAAAAATGTCCAAAAAGAAAAATAGCAACAGTAAAAAACTATTTAGCGTGGAGAAGCGGCGACATCACGCCAGCGTCCTCTCCAGCTGGTGTCCATTTACTTTTACCCTGATGCTGAACTTCATCATAATTAATGACCAACAGCTATCAGCTGTAGAAAATGAAAGATTTCACAGCTTCATACTTGCAGCCAACAGTAAACAATCATAAAAAGTACAGTCTATTAATAAAAAGTCACAAGACAGCTGTATGCCTAATCATTCAACCTTTATTTAGGCAGGTAGCTCGTGCAGTCACTTCAGCTTGCACAAGTGGCTTCATTATTCATCAGCAGTCAGAGCAGAGATCAACTTTCAGCTACATTTGCACCCCTCCTCAAAAATGGCTAAACGTAAGGTGGACACAGAGAACAGGGGTTTCAAGCCAGGTGGGAGGCAGACTACATGTTCATGGAGGTAATCAATCCTGAGGATTTCCTCAGCTCAGAGCCTAACCCCAAACATTGATGAACTTGTACAAAAGATGAGGCACCTCCAAGTATCAGCCTCAGATAAGTGAGCATCACAGAGCTGTAACAAATTTTCAGTTTTTAATTCAGTTAAATTTTTACATTTGTTTCTACAAGACGTGATTTTTCTTTGAAGGAAGTATTGTTTTGGCTGTGTGCCATAGATTTATGTATTTTATTTTATTTATTTATATTTACTTTTCAGTTGAATGGACTCGGGGACAGAGCCATGAGAAAGAATACAACTGATTTGATTTATTTTCTTATTTTCCTATTTGAAAGTGGTGATCAGAAGGATCATAGAGCTGCACAATAATGCATTTTCAGTTTATAATGCATGCACTTTTATTTATGCATTTATCTTGATATTAAGAAACATATATATATATATTTTTAAACAATTTAATTTTTTGCTGTTTGCCTGTTAAAAAATGTTTTCACTTGAAATTACTGACAGATCCATAAGAAAATATTGTTTTATTAATTTAATCCTTAAATAATAGACAGTCTGTTAGGTCTTGGTTCAACAGGCTATGTGAAATCATTTCAATATGAACATTGAACCAGTCCGGCCCTTGGCTTGTAGCATTTTTTTTTTTTGGCCCTTGGTGTATTTGACTCTGACACCCCTGTACAGTAGTAGAGTGTTGTATGAATGCATAAATGAGGCACAGATTGTGTTGTAAAGAGCTTTGAGTGTCTTGATAAGATAGAAAGGTGCCAAATAAGTATAGTCCGTTTACCATTTAATCTTATTTCCTTGTTAAAATAATTACAATCATGCTTAAGGCCAAAACTACCAACAGCTACTGTAATGCTTACATTATCAGCCCAGGACACCCCCACCCACCCGACGGGCTTGGACCCCCACTCAGTCTCCGGTCCAGAAGGTATAGCTGTCATTTTACTTTTCAGTAACTTACAGTTGGACAATTTCATTAATTTGCTTTACTTATTTGTCTGTAGATGTCCCGACTGCTGGAGGGCGTGTTGCCTGACGAGGTATGTTCATGACAAATTCAGGCTAATTTATTTGCAATAACCCAATCCAGTTGTGTTTGTAGTTTATCTAAACATCTTTAAAAAAAATTTTAGACGTCGGGTGCCATGGTCTGCCAGGAGGAGCCCCGTGCATTGACCTCTCCTTTGTCACGTATGTAGGTTAATTTTTTGGTTAAATATGTTAAATTATCCAAGTAATGAAACGTTTATCCTGATGTGTCAGAGTCAGAGAGTCTTTATTGTCATTTGCACCGCATGTAGTACATGTGATGAAAACGAGATTTGTGTGTGTGTCTCTAAAACAGGCCGTGGGGCGGGGTGTCGCCATCAGGCGTTGGTGTGGCCGGCCTCCTCTGTGACTAAACGTAGTCGTAAGTTGGTTCTGCCAACCGAGGCTCCGGAAAAGAAGGTATTTTTTGGCCTATTGTACAAATCTTGGGTGTTGAATGAAAAATCCATCAACAAACATTAATGTTCTGTATTTTTCAGTTTGCTCTTTTGGTTGGTGATTCCCATTTGCGTGCTATCGTAGATGGGTTTGTCACTATGCCAGAAAGTGAGCTCTCCTTAGGGGTGCTGGCATCCCCCGGGACCTCTACGGACGAGTTGCGGCTTGAGGCGCTGAAAACAGTTCTGCCTCGGACCCCCGATGTAGTCTGTGTTTTGGCACCCAGCAACAACTTGACTGACAGCGGGACCTTCGTGGAGGCGGGAGAGGACTTCAACGGTTTGTTGGATGCCGTCGGCAAGCTCTCTGCTAATGTAAGTTAAATATCCATTGCATTTATTCATAATCAGATGTCTCTGAAAACATGGCATATTTGTTTAATTTATTTTGATTGAAATTTACAGGTGGTTGTTGTGGACTTTCCACCACGTCTCCGCGTGGAGGAAGAGCTGCAACAGCGGCTGCGGCGAGACCGTGTGGCTGCTCGGAGAAGTAAGTGATGTGCATAATTTGTGCTAAAGTAAATGTTCATTTTATGGTACTAAGTAGAATTGATATGAACTTTTTAAAGTTATTAAACTTTATTTTTTGGGATAGTCAGGTGGTTGTGACATTTTGTACTGTGTAGCTATCCATCCATCTATTATCTTTTACCCGCTTCTTCCATTTTAGGTCACGGGGTCGCCAGTGCCCATGTCCAGCAATCACAATGCGAGGGACGGGGTACACACTGGACAGGTTGCAAGTCCATCATAGGGACACATAGAGACAAACGAGACAAATAAACATTCACTCTCTCACTCACACATAGGGATAATTTAGAGTTGCCAATCAGCCTATCATGCATGTTTTTGGTCTGTGGGAGGAAACCAGAGTACCCGGAGACAACCCACGCATGCACAGAGAGAACATGCAAACTCTGTCTTGTCAGGAGTATCTACTTTATCAATAAATTACTGGTGTCAGCCTGGCTGGCATTAAGAGTGACAGTTTGTTCTTTTTCTGTCTAGGTGTTTGGTACCTGCCGGTCACTGACCACTTCCCGCTGAGCAACATGGACTTGTGGAGCAAGGATGGCGTATGTTAAATTATTAGATTTTTTTTTTTCATTATAAAAATGTTGTTTAGGCTTGCTGTATGTAATAAAATGTGTTTTGTAACTGTGTTGTAAGTTCACCTGAGCGACCATCCTGGGATGGAGGTCCTTGCTCAGTTGCTGCAGGCTGCGTTCTGCTCGCAACTCGAGTTAAGTGCACTGAAATCTCCAGCTCCTGTGGTGACGGCTCCTCCCCCCTTGAGATGGCTTCCCCCCCTGCAGTGAGACGTTCCCCCACTAGGCTGGTTGTGGTCGGTGAGGTGGTTGCTCTGCGTCGTTCGGACCCCTTCGACTGGACTGTTGTTCGTGGTGGCCAGAAGGTACTGGATACATGATCCGTTGATTTCAGGATATTTTTGCATTTTCAAAGGAATTTGTTGCCACTGAAAATAATTTCTAAACCATTAGACGTCGCGTGGGATCCAGGGTGGTGATGGCTGTCCACACGCCACTGGGAGGATGGTTGACCAACAGGTATTTTCTTCGTCTCAGAGCAAAACGTTGTGCATGTCTTCAACGTATGGATCAATCAATTTTAAGCACGTTTTTATTTTTTTTTATTTTACAGGGAGACCTGCTGGACTCTTCCATCCCCCCGAATCCTGCTGATCTATCAGCAGGTGACGCAGCAATCCTTTTGAAGAACATCAATTTTGAATTCTTCTTATGTCTGGAAATGACTTGTCCCATCTTCCAAGTAACTGCAGTTGCTTCAGATGCTTTACAGCATAAAGACATGGACCTGGCTGCAGCCTACAAAATTGTTGAAGGGGTTCTACAGACACTGGAGCGTTGCAGATCAGAAGAAGAATTTGAGGAAATGTATAGGAAAGCCACAGAAAAGGTTGCATCGATAGGGCTCGACCCCCCTGAAGAAGTCAGTGGACACAGAAGGAAGAGGAAAGTGCCAGCAAGGTTTACTGCGATTGGTACAGACGCTTCTGATGAGCATGTTTTCTGTACCTTGAAGGAGTCCTACCATGCACAGGTATATTGTTTTTGTAGCCTCTATTACGCAAGAGCTTCAGAAACGGTTTAAGGGAGGAGATAATGCTACCTGGGAAATATTAAATGCCCTCCACAGCCTTACTGTCCCAGAAAACTGGACCAACACAACAGTTCCTCCAAAAGCACTACAAGCTCTAAAGATGCTCTGCCAGTTTTATGAAATTGATGACCAAGAAAAATTGCAGACAGAGCTGAAGGTTTTTCACAATTCATATTTGGACTTTTCATCTTTCAATGTGTCATCAATGTTGTCTGTCATCAAAGAAAACAATGCTGATCTGGTTTTTCCCAACATGACTGGACTATTGAAAACATACCGTATTCTCCGACGTATAAGTCGCACCTATTTGCCTACATTTCTAAGCCCTGCGACTTATAGGCCGGTGCGACTTATACGTCGATTTTTCCAATATTTTGGTCATAATTTGACTTTGGTCAAAAACTCCAAAAATGGTGCAGTACCAGTTTCGGCCGCTATGGGCGCTAAGAAACCCTTTACAGTACCTACACTGTTGACATCTGCCTGGTCCAAAAATGGTGCAGTGACACAGAAGATGAAGACTTCAATGGTTTTGAATAAATAAATAAAAACCATAAAATAAATACAGTATCTGTTTCTGTCATCATTTTAAACTGAGACACGTTTTTTACTGTAATGTCAGCTAATAAAAATATATTTTTATGTGTTTATCTTTAAAGATAAATGATGAAAGACACAAAATATACAAAAATTATGTTCATTTATTAATGAAAAGTTCAACTAAGACACATCAAACAAAATACTGTAGTTTTTATGTGATAATCTTGTCAAAAGTCCTTCCAAACAATTTGGCAGCCAGTCCATTTTGGGCAAAACACCAGTTCACGTGAGGTGCGACCTATAGGCCGGTGCGACTTATAGGCCGGTGCGACTTATACGTTGATTTTTCCATTTAATTGGGCATAATTAGGTTGGTGCGACTTATACTCCGGTGCGACTTATACGCCGCCGAATACGGTATGCCACCTTACCAGTGTCTACAGCGACTGTTGAGCGTTCCTTCTCAAAACTGAAGCTAGTGAAAACAAAACTACTTTTTAAAAATTTATAATTTTTTTTATACAGGCTTCAGCGTTGGAACCCCGCATCAGTGGTCCACCTGTCCTGTCAGTAAGTGCTATGGATTCCCAGGCTGACAACAGGTATGATGCTTTTTCCCGCAATCACCAGTGCACATGCATGGCGTTCACATTTTTAGCTTACCACAATGAGGGGTTGCAGTTTGACCCAGTGTTGCTTGACAGAGTAATTGAAAAAGGAGATGAACTTTATGTCGGCATTAAACAGCAGCTCATAATAGATGGAACATTTCATGGCAATCACTTGACAATTGAAGAGATGCCCGAGCATGTAATGACGGAGAGCAACATGTACACAGTACATACAACAGGGTTAAGCTTAGGTCATGTCTTTGCGGGAGCCCTCAAGAATCTCAACAAGTGGGTTTGCCTCTTGCTTTACAACTAGTGTCTGTCAGAAAATGTCACCCATGCTTTTATTTTGGTGACTCCAGAGTGCATTGCAGTTTTCAGGGACAGAAACGGTAGGTTTGGAGTTTTTGATTCCCACTCAAGAAATACAGCAGGCCTGCCCCACCCTAATGGAACTGCAGTAATGATGACTTTCAGCAACTTATCCGACATGGTCAACCACCTGCACCAGCTCTTTCAAAACCGCGGCCCCGATGCCACCTATGAGTTTGTGCCTGTATCTTTCATCAGGGACAGCACTGACTCTTCTCAGGACGTGGCCTTTCAGAACATTTCACCTGTACCCACACAAGAATGTGTCCTGACTCTGGATGAAATGGCTATCACACCAAGTGTGGAGCTGCACTTGGGAACAGGAAAGCTTTTTGGAGGTGTTACATTGCCTGGTCATAAAGGAGCTGCAACACATGCTTGTGTTTTTATGTTGGCAGGAAGCACAACAAGATGGAAGCAAGTGGTGGCTTACCATTTCAGTGGCAATTCTACCAATGGGGCAAATTATAAGCCAATCATTCTTGAAATAATTGAAAGAGCAGCTTCCATAGGCCTTCACGTGCTAAACATCACTACTGACATGGGCAGTGCTAACAGAGCGATGTGGCGGGCATTTGGAGTGGGCCACAACAAAACATCTGTCCAACACCCAGCAAGACCAGATAAAAGGCTTTACTTCATGCCAGATGTCCCACATCTGGTAAAGAATTTGAAGAGTGCCCTGGTTCGTGGACAGACTTTTATAATTCCACCAGACATTGTGCTAAAAGAGGGACTTCAACACAATGAAGTTTCACTGGGTCCGTTGAAAGATTTGGTTGATTTTCAGGAAGAAATGCCTTTGAAAATTGCACCAAATCTCTCACAAAAAACTCTTCAGCCAAGTCATTTTGAGAAAATGAAGGTGGGGCCTGCAATGCATGTTTTCAGCAAGTGCAGGTCTGAAATATATGGTGGAGCAGGAGCAGCGACATCCCTCCAACCTAACAACAGCCTGGTTTCTGGAGCAGGTGAACCATTACTACTCTATGGAGAGAAGCAAGTGTATTAGAAAGCATGCTTCCTTCATGTCATGATGTACAAAGAAAAATAACCAGCAGGTTCATCAGGCTGAGACTCAGAATAGCAGCAAAACACATCTTCAATGAAAGAAAAATAATTCTGTGCAATGCTAGGCATCTTGGAAGTAAAAGCCAGACAAAAAACATGAAGAAAAAACAAACAGCATCTTGTGCCACAACAAGCAAAGCCCCCACCAAACACCTTGATTGTTGCCATGGAGGCGCTTGGGCTATCATTTGAAAACGCCACACCACCCAGTGCAGCTTCAACACCTGTACATATGGATGGTATGCTTGGAGGGTTTTTAAGTCCCTTACATTTAATTTCACTGATTATGCATAAGTTTATTCATACAAAAGTGTTGTCATCCTCTGTGAATTTATGAAAAAGTTGTTGCAAGGCTTGCATTTGGTATTTGAAAAACTAATTTCTAATCACTTTAATTTGATTTTTATTTTGACAGCCTCCCCCATCACCCAGTCAGCTCCAGCACTTCACCATTTACTTACCAGCTCCATCACTCCATCAATGAGGCCTGACCAGTTCAGTAAATCTGAAAAAATGAAGATGGACATGAA
>JBBPBX010057425.1:1925-15827 GCA_038048925.1 Garcialebias charrua
TAAATACATTATAAATAAAATAAAACTGCACTAAGATTGTCTACATTTAGAAGAAAAAAAACATTTAATCACATCTTAATTAGAATTTTCCTTTATCTTTTAAAACCCAAGATTAAAAATATCTACAAAAGCTGTAAATATCATATAATGATTAATGTATTTTAAATTTACAGAAGCAGCCAGCTGATGATGTAACAGAGTGATTAACTGAATTACATTTGCAATGACTGAAAACATTTTTACCACTGCCCTTTTGTCTTTTTTTATTATCACATTTTTCTAATGAGCATACTTCACAGTTCAGTGCTTTTTATTTTCATAATTGCACAAAGATCACTAAATCACAATTAATGTGGTAGTTGTGATATCTATGTTAAGGTAGAAATCTATATCTGTGTTATTTATTGACCCAGATTCACTCAACATCAAGCAAATTTTGGATTTTTAAAACACAATTAAAGATAGAAAAGCCATAAAGCCTCTGTCATCTATACTGTGCATGGAATATTTGAGCACAGGTTTAAACTGAGTCATGATGCAATGTTGTTTTGTGGGTTTTAGGAAATCTGAAAAGAACATATTCGTTAAAATCAGAAAACTGTACTGATTTAAGCAGCTAGAAAAACATTAAACCAGCACTTAGTTCGGAATAAAAGAAAGCAAAATTTAATAGAATAAAAAAAATCCCATTAGGAAAATTATTGAACATGAATAAAATAAATAAAGAAACCCTTGGTCATCAGATTGTTGGAAAGCACATGATTTACAAAAATACATCCTTGACGTGTAATCATCAGGGAGTTCAAAACTATTCATGGACTATTAATTGTGTCAACTAGTCGTGCTCCAGCAAAGTGTTTTAATGTGAAAACATATTGCTCAAAGAGACATCTAACAAAGAGGTCTGATGGCTAGAAAAGTTTCCTGATAATTTTTATGGTCCCATGGAGATAAATACATTTGATTTTAAGGACCTCTTTATGGGTTTAATGAGGGTTTTAGCCTCATTGGAAAGCTAGTGAGGCTTTATAGGTCCTGATAAATTACAGTTTCATTATTAGTGTTATCGTTTTCTCCGCATAACGGCTCAAGTTTTAACACAAGAGCAGAATTGTGCTGTTTGTCACAGCTTTCTAATGTTGCAAAATGTTTAATTGTTCTTTCTACCGTGATTCTTCTTCAGGTTAAAACCTATGTAAAGAAAAAAATCCAATACGCTCGTGTTTAGATGCTCTTGTTTTACTCAGAATGAAATAACTGCAAGAGGAAAATATTGTCATTCTATCTGTCAGGATGAAGACTTTCAATTTCTGTTTTTTTCCCTCAGCTTTCTGCCAACACAAGTCTATCAGCTCACGCAGGTGTGTGATGCTTATGGCTAATTAGTCTTCTCTCCTGGAAAGTGTGGGCTTGTGCAAAGCCACTGGCTCGGCAGTTAGCTTCCTCTAGATGTTAAAACAACAATTAAGCTGTAATTTATGATGGCTGGCAAAGATCACTAAAGACCGCTACCCTTTTCTGGAGAATCTAGCCTCACATTTGTCACTGGGGGTGCACAAAGCCTGCGGATTACTTTAGCAGATGCTGGGACGACAAGAGTAAAAACGATAAACACCTCAATTTTTAACATTCTAACAAAGTGTTCCTTTTTTGAAGTTTAAGGCCCTGTTTACACGAAAACAATTTCTGGTGAAAATGGAAGAGTTTTGTTGCGTTTGTACTGTTCCATTTACATGAATGTAGCGAATGGTTTCTCTGACAACAGCACAATTGGAGAACGGGTTCCAGAGTGAGATAGTTCAAAAACGACCCTGTGTCTGTTGTCGTGTAAACAGAAAAAATAGATATTTTCTATCTGGGAATCCCTGGCTCATGCGCAGTGTAACGCAAAACATAATGGCTTCTAATGATCCACAGAAGAAGAAACGGTTGACATTGGTTGATACCAGAATATTCATGCTTCTGACTCTTATAAATCTAACTACGGCTCTCCAGCAGAGTGTTCATTTTTGTATTTTCCCTAGGCTGCTTTCAGTTTGGAGATCGCCTGGGCTTTTACTATTGCGGTTTTCCTGTGAAGGAAGTATTTTCCATTTGCTCCCCCATTGGGGGCCACATGGGGTAGAGGCAGGGCAGCCAACTCGGGACCCAAAAATTCCAGGCTCAATCCCCAGTCTTTGCACATCTCATTGTGTATCTGGGCAGCACATCCCATCCCCAATCACGCCCCCAACAGCCGCCCACCACCCCATCTGGGGGTTGATGGGCCAAATGTAGCTAGCCAATTTTGCCGTTGTATGGGAACATACAATGATGAAAACACACAAAACTTTATTATTAGTTGTAGTAGTACTGTTCCAAGTAATCTTTTCTGCGTACATCGACTGGCATGATTCCCAGTCAATGTTCTCTTGAAATTTGGTGGTTCTATAATTTAGTCACCCTAAGCAACAGTTGAACCTCTTTGTCTGTCCATAGAATATATTATTCTTTGCCATCTCGACCGTTGTAGAGGCTTTCAGGTAGAATGTTTATTTATTTTTTATTTTTTTAATGCATGCGCACTTAGAGTTTCAAGTTTCAAACAACATAGCACCAACTAGTGGCGTGGTGAGGGAATTACACCTTTTCTATGTCTACCGTTGCTGTGTAAACAGAGATTGTAATTGGAACGGTTTCATGTAAATGTGTTAATGGCAAAGCTGGGCACCGCTAATTAAAAAATTAGTTCCACAATTTCTAAAACGCTTATTAATTTTTTTTAGGTCCACAATTTCAAAAGCACAAATGTCTTATGAAAATTAGGGGAAGCTAATCTAATCCGCTATTTATATATTTCTATATTATATATATATATATTATATATATATATATATATATATATATATATATATATATATATATATATATATATATATATATATATATATATATATTTATATATAGCCGGCAGCGTTATCAATATTTGCACTACACTGCCAACTGAAAAGTAACAAAAATGATCCTAAAAGGATGAAATTACAAAAATCAAAGGATTTATTTAATACTTTACGTACATATATTCTATTCGGCCACGAAATTAACAAAAAATAGAATGATCTTTTAATCCCTAAAACCACGTTTAAATCTCAAATACACGGGTGTGTCGCCACCGCATTTATACATAAAGTAACCCAAATACATTAAACTAACGACTCGCCGTCGAATGGTCGACACAAAAGACACAATAAAATCATCCGGCCACGTTAATTTGGCTTGAAACAGCGGGGTTCTCTACGGATCATTAGTAACCCAGCACAACCAGCCGGCAGACACAGAGTTAGCGTCTATAGGTAGTCAACAGATTTAATGAAAAGTAACTAAAATACATGAAAATAACGACTCACCGTCGAATGGTCATCACAAAACACACAATAAAATCATCCGGCCACGTTAATTTGGCTTGAAACAGCGGGGTTCTCTACGGATCATTAGTAACCCAGCACAACCAGCCGGCAGACACAGAGTTAGCGTCTATAGGTAGTCAACAGATTTAATGAAAAGTAACTAAAATACATGAAAATAACGACTCACCGTCGAATGGTCATCACAAAACACACAATAAAATCATCCGGCCACGTTAATTTGGCTTGAAACAGCGGGGTTGTCTGCGGATTTATCCAAGTACCCAGCACAACCAGCTAGCCACAGAACTAGCCCTCGAGTTCACGACTGACCCGGAAGTTGTCATCAACATGGAATAGTCCATTTTTAGTAGGGGGATAAAGAAATCGACCGTTTTTTTAATTGCGTATTTAATGATCGTTTTCATCGTAACTATAAACCTTTAGTTTATTTTAGTTATACTTTTTATACTCTTTTTTTGTGCTAGTATGCAAAAACTCAGGACAGTATTATGTTCATTAAATGTTTAATGTTTTAGTTTTAGAGTTGGTGTGGATTTTCATGCTCTTGCACCGCTATGCAAAAAAAAAAAAACTCAGGACAGTGTTAGTTTTACTATTTTATGCTTATGTCTATTATTATATGTTTCAGTGTTTCAATGTTTAGATGTTTACTGTTGCACCGAGGGACTGAGAGAAACGCAATTTCGGTCCTGTGTATGTCCTGTACAGTACATATTGCAGATCTGACAATAAAGTTGACTTTGACTTTGACTTTGAATTATTTTTATGTTAAATGTACATTAACAAGCAGGATCAATGTTAGTGATGTAGGTGACTGCACGGGGCGAGGCGGGGCCGGGGCCACTGCTGAAATGGGACCCCCAGGCATTTACCTACATGGTAGAGCCGAGTCTGTTCTCAGCTCTGCCCCCCTCACCCTCACACCCTTCCTCCTTTCTGCTGTTTACGGTGGGGAAAAATATAAAACAAGCAGCATAAGAGCTTGTAAATAAGTTTATTGGTTTTTACTGATAGATAATTAGTTATTAGCGGTACTGCATTTTAAATAAAAATAGCACAAATCCGCTTATGAATTATAAAAGTTAGTCAATTCACAAAAACGCTGACAAAAAGTTTAGGTCCACTGTAAGCGGAATAGCGCTTTAGCGCTCCCTAGCGTTCATCCGCCCACCTTTGGTTAATGGAAATGGGGGGAAACAAATCAATTTTCAATGGATTGTTGTCGTGTAAACAGGGCCTTGCCGTTTATAGCCTTTTTTGTATTTTAGGCTCCAGGTGTTTTTAAACTCCAGCTTTGACTTGGGTCATGCGTCTACACTGGAACAGCTTGTTTAAACTGTTGACATCTTCTGAGAGGTCACAGATGATCACAGTTTCATCCATGAAGTTGCCAAGCAACAGGGGTGACTGAAGCTGTAGTTATTCTTGAAACATTGGTCATTGTGTGTGACCAAAACATTAAATCTAGAATGATGGCAGCCATGAATCTCACCTTGCAGCATCAGTGGCCAATCCTTTTTTTTTTTTATTGCAGTGGTCATATATTAAAAGAAGTATGAGAGGACAATTCTTCATACACAAACATAATTTTAGTTTTTTTCTGCTATTCTTTTAATAAATATCTATATAAATGGATGGGCTTTCATCTTCATTAAATAAATAAATAAATCAGTTTTTTTTTCTTTATCTGTACAAAGATGTAACAGATTGGTGCATCTAGATTTTATGCCAAAGCTGCGTTGGTTCACAGCTGCTCTTGTGCACATTCATCTCAACATCCCTATAATGACACAGGCTAAGCTTGAAGTTAATCAGACAATTCTCAGGATGGAGGAAGAACAGACAAAGAAATATATATATATATATATATATATTAAAATATTTTATACAAGATTACATTTTAAACATCCTAAATTATACATCTTTTTCAGATAAGTAATAATGGTACCACTTTACAATAAGGCTCCACTTATATGGCTAATATATGTCATTAATTCCTCTATAAACATTTTATAAATCATTAATAATTGTTTATTATGCATTAATTAAGGGTGGCAGAGACAAAACTGACCAGTTTCTTGCCAAATAGTGAGCCAAATATGTTCACATATATATTTCATCTAGAGTTGTTATATTAAACATGTCAGACTAAATTACTACCTTGTAAGCATAATAATCATTTATAAACTTGTTTTTTAGGATATAGTATTAGTTGTAGATACTTATAATACAGTGATTAATGTACAATATTATATGCTGAATAAATTAAGTTAGCAAATGCTTATTGTGCTTAAAGGTAGTAACTTAGTCTGAAATGTTTAATATAACAACTCTAGATGAAACAGGTGAACATATTTGGTTCACTATTTGCCAAGCAACTGGTAGTTTTGTATCTCTGTCACCCTTAATTAATGCATAATTAGCAGTTATTAATGATTTATAAAGTGCTTATAGAGGAATTAATAATGTAAACTGTATTATCCATCCATAAGGGGAGCTTTATTGTAAAGCAATACCAGTAATTATATTAATAAATGGGAGCTTCCCCCTTTTTTAGGTTAGTTGACTAAATTAATTTATAGTTTATGGCAAAGTAATCCCCGACTGCAGCGACATCCAATAGATGGAGCTCTTGTGACCTAGAAAAAACAATTCTCAGAATATAATTTGTCCAAATTTTCTGCCTTTATGTTTCTTAAAACAAATTTTCACTATTACCAACTATTGGTATTTTTTTCTCATTAAGTTTGTTCTTTAAAAAAAAGCTACACAAATTTGTTTATGCACATGAGGCTGTAAAGTACTTAAAAATTAGACATTGGTCATAGTTTAAAAAAAATAACTTGAAGGTCAGACGCATTTAATTGTTTTGTTTTTAGTGCATCAAATGCAAAGTAGGCCTATTGGCTCTGACAAACTAATACAGTGCCATTTACTCCTTGAATGGCTTTCATCCACAAGAAGCGGCTGCATGCTTTTTATTCGTATTTAGTATTTGGTCGTTGCGTGAACTGTGAGCTTTCATCCCCTTTGAGAGAAAGAAAATAAGCCCAAAATCTTCTGGGAATGACTATAAAAAATACATAAAAAGTTGTTAGCGGAGCACACTGCCTGCTGGATGCGGAGCTGAACCACTGAAGCTTCAGTTGGATAAAGGTAAAAGTAATATCTTACATTTCTCTATTATCTCAGCGGAATACAAAATCAAACACAACCTTTTGTTTAAAAAAAAAAACATGAACGGGACCTAAAAACTAAAATAGAAAGACACAAGTTTATTTTTCTTCCCACTATAAAGTGCTGTTTTTTTAAAATGTATTTTATTTTATTTTTTCAACCAGGGTATAAGATTCATGCAAAAATATTACTCTGACTTAAACCTAATTATTTTGTGTTTGTAATTGCACAAACAGATAATCAAAAAGATGATCTTCAACAGGTTGTTTCGTCCAGAAGAAAACATTTAGCAGGATTAAAACATATTCAACCCCTTTGTTGTTTCCCTAAGCGTCACATTTCGGATGCCCTCGCTGACTTGACTCGGCACGTGTTTGGAACGGCTGAATTCACTTTTTAAATATGCCTTTTCTCCAGAGCTCCCAGCCCCATGTGACGTGACCTGCATAACTAATTCCATTTAAAGGGGAATAACGGTAGGGCTCACACTGTTGTGCCTTCTATTTGCATAATTTGTTTGGCATCCTGGAAAAAGGCCATTAACCGTAACTGTAAAGAGTAACAGAGGCAGATCAATACCTGATTTCAACGTTTTTCGCTGGATAGGGGGGTCCAGATCAGGATGTGTCCCCCTAATTCAGATTCACGCAGGATTCTCATGATGCTACCGCAAGTTCCTGATAAGGCAACACCGTTGATCTACCGTTCTTAATCTCTGTCAGACACGTTCACACAATCGATAGTCTTTTACTTTTTTTGTTGTTGCGAAGACAAGATTGATTGCCAGCAGTCGCCTTGTGCTCAGTCCCGCTTCTCGCTCTCCTCATTATAGTTTCAATTAGAAATTCTCCTGAGACCGTCGCCCCTGGGAGGCACTAAAGTCCAGGGACCTCCTGCGGTTCACAGCAAACACTGCGTTTTGATGGAATAACCTCTGACCCAAGCGTCAATCAGGACAAGAAGTAAAAAAAAGCCAAACAAGTGGATTACGCATGGGGGGGCATCTGTTGGCGGGACACTTGGGGATGACTGGGGGAAGTTGTGGCTCGCGCCAGTGAAGAGGAACTAATCGCAATCTTACCTTCTCATGAAATATTAAACGCCTGTTCTTATTTTAGCCATCCCCAAAATGCTGCCTTTTCATCAGGCGATGTGCAAGGGCATCTTGTTGTAATTGTTGTTTCTTCTCCCTGACAGCTGTATGACCGCCGATAAGCCGGACTGTGTGCGCCGCTGATCAAGTAGTGAGACAAGCATTCAGAGCAGCAGAGCAGCAGCGCTGTATAGTCACAAGGAGCCGTGGCAGCAGAGGCAGCAGCAGCATCAGTCACAGCGCAGGCAGTAGCGACAGCAGCAGCAACACAAAAACTCTCCTGTCCTTTTTCCGCTTCTTTTCCGGAGTTGTTTCCCCACTCGAGAGGACAGAAGCCGGGGAAGTGGGAGGGAAGTGATCCAGGGCTGATATAGCTGCCATCTAAAACAAAAAGCCAAAACGCAGACCTGGCTGCCCACATGCCTATCGAATTTGTTTGCAAAATCAAATTTGCAGAGGAGGATGAGAAGCAGAAAAGCCAGCAAGATGGGGATAAGGAGAGCCTGATAGAGGAGAGCTGCACACCACCGGTCAAAGACTTGGCTGGGTTTGCCAACTCCTGCTCCCTCCATGGGATTAACCACATCTTTGTCTCTGGTCGCCTGGGCATCCGGCAGACTCTGTGGGCTCTTGCCTTTTTGACTTCTCTCGCACTCTTTCTGTACCACGCCGCAAAGTGCGCCATCTCTTACCTGGAGCATCCGCATGTCACGGCGTTGAACGAAGAGGCGACTCCTGAGATGGTTTTCCCCGCTGTGACCATCTGCAACATCAACCGCTTCCGCTTCTCCGCTCTGACTGACGCCGACATCTACCACCTGGCCAACTTGACAGGTCTGCCCCCCAAAAACAGGGATGGACATAAACCCACTGATTTAATGTACCCCGCTCCGGACATGCAGGACATCTTCAACAGGACAGGACATCAGCTGGAGGAGATGCTGATGAGCTGCAATTTCAGTGGACAGAACTGCTCGGCGGATGACTTCTCCGTGGTGAGTGCAAAACTTTCTTGAAGTTCTGCCTTTTTTGCCCAACTCTCACTCTGCCACATTGGGAGGATTTGGCTTCATTGCACGTTTTCCTTCTTTTGTCATTTCAAACCTTTGATGGTGTTTTTGTTCAGATCAAACTACTGATGAGAGGGAAATCAAAGCGAACGCTGTGAGAGAAGAGGACTACTTTGTTTTCAAACCCGTCTCCATGGGACATTTGGTTCCCACGGCACAGTTCAGCATGCACAATTCAAGGCTTTTTGCTCAGTCGCTGAGCTGCAGCTCTTCTCTCCACGTTCTAAGCAGCAACAGTGTTTCTCTTCAGCCGTGCAACCTGTTAAGTCCAAGAACAAAGTCTGCTCCCAGTGAGGGAAAACAAAGAGTTGTCATATTTAGTTGTGCACTTTAATTTCTCCAAAGCAAACTGTGCTTTAATGCTGCAGCTGCTGGGAGGGCATGGCAACAAAATTGTCATAGAAAAGACCCGAGTCTCTTCTTTTCACCCTTTTTGCATCGCTCCCCGTCGCTCCCACTCTCACCGCTTGACATTGCAGAGCAGCTCCCTCTCGTCTGCTCTGAGCTCTTGTACCTTTCGGGGAGGGAGGGGAGCAAAGCTTCTTCAATGTTGTATTTCAGTCCTGCTGCTGTTAGGATTAAATATTTAAAGACTGACATACATGATTTTTGCATTAGCTAAAATGACTAAAAGGAATGAAACAATTTCTATGAGAGGGAAAGAATGTGTGTGTGTATGGACGGGGGAGAAAAAGGAGAGAGTGAAAGGATGAAAGGATGGGAGTTTGTGCCTTTTTTTTCTGTGCACTGTTTATTTAAAGCATTGTCCTTACAGGAGATGGATTCCCCCATCTCTGCTGCAGGAAAAATGAATATTGCTTCAGGGATGATAAACTGCCGGTGTCAAGTCCTAATAGAAGGTGTTGAACATTGACTGCTTATTTTTATTTATTTCTCAATTTTCATGTAAAATATTCAAATGCTGAGATGGCGTTTTTTTCTCTCTCTCAGATTCAGACGTAAAATTACCACTGACGTTATAAATGAATGGCTGTGGCAGAGCACTTTTTTAAAAACTATTTCATAAAGCAAAATAAAACGCCATGCTGAGAAACGTGGATAAAAATCTCACGCCAGCGTAAAAACTTTGCATGAGCTTGACCTCAACATCCTGAGATACTTTTACGCTCCACGGAGTAATTAGCAGACGCATCATATCATAAAATCTCTGTCCCGTGTCAATCCATGCAAAATCCCATGAGCTCTCCACTTTGTTCCAGGTTAACATCCTGTTCAAAGTTCCCCGAGCTGCTGTGATGTCTCTGTCACCTGTGATCTGCTTTTCTTTTTTTTCTGGGGCTGTCAGTTAGATTTGTATCGTGCTGCTTCCCTGCATGACAATTCCCTCACTCCGTGTCCTGGTGGGGAACACAACAGAGAAAGGACTGGGAGTTGTTGGACAAGAGCAGCCAAAGTAAAAGCAGTGATGTCAGTAACGCGTTACTCTAGTCCAGGGGTCTGCAACCTTTATGACCAAAAGAGCCATTTTTGCGCCTTTGTTCACTAAATTAAATGTGTCCAGAGCCGCAACAACCGGCTACAACTGTGATGATCAAGTGGTGGCCCGTGGACCACTTTAGATTTTTTTGGAGGGGGCTTTTGTGACCAGTAGGGGCCACATATTAAAAAGCTAAAAATATCTAAGAATTTCTAACATTTATTGATATTTTTACAATTTAAAACAAAACAAAAGACCAGATTCTTGTAAAGAAGGGAAAAATAAATAAGTTGTATATTTTTTAACACATTTTTATGTATTTAAACAAACTATGAACTTTGCAGACCTATGTGATTTTTTTTAAATTGCTTAAAAACAAGTATAGAAATAAATTTAGTACTGTATTTTATTCCTTGTATTGGTTCTAGTAATGGCATATTTGCAAAATTAATGACCTCAAAGCTGAAAAATTAAAACAACTAAAACTAGCTTTATTTTTGTTTGTATAACAACCAATAAAATTCACTTTTATGTTAGTTTTGGTCAAAGCTTGAAAGAGCCGCTGCAGAGGGACCAAAGAGCTGCATGTGGCTCCAGAGCCGCAGGTTGCAGACCCCTGCTCTAGTCGGACCACTTTTTTTCAGTAACGAGTAATCTAACGCGTTGCTTTTCAAAATCCAGTAATCAGATTAAAGTTACTTATCAAAATTACTATGCGTTACTTTTTTTGGGTCATTTTCTGTACTATAATTTAATTTTATTTCCTCTATGCGTCTCGGGGAGTGATTAAAAAAACGACGCGGTGAAACCTGACACCAGGCTGACAGAAATGTAAACACGGAGGTGCTCACGGATGGAGCGAGGAGGAAGTGTTGTCTAGCTTCAAAAACACGGTAAAAACAATTATTTGTTTGCTAAAAATTATAGCAAAGATGTGTCTGAGCTTAACCTTTCCTTAATAAATTCACGAAATGGTCAATGATCAGCTGGATTTAAAAAAGTAGTTTGCTATGTGCACGCACACACGCGCGCGGGTGGGACGGGGCTGGCTGCACAGAACAACGGCTGCATTTCTTTAAAATGTAACAAAATAAACGCTTAAAAAATGTAATTGTTAGCTGACATTATAGCACAAGTGTTCATGAGCTTAACCGTTCCTTAATAAATTCACGTAATGGTCAAATCTGCTGGATTTAAATTGTTTCGCTTTGACGTCTTCCAAACGGTCGCGAAAATAAATTATAAATAAATCTAATTTTAGCTCAAACATCTCATACATCTAATGGGTTGTAAATATCCATCCAGTGATTACTTTCTGTAAGATTCATTCAAATCTGTCATGTGGTTCTGGACATATTTTGCTAACAAACACTAGTTCAGACCTACCTCCAGAGTTCAGGAGGCCGGGCTGCGACAGAGTGAGTCCAAGCAGAGGAGGCTTCTGTCGGACACATGAGCTGGGAACGGTCGGAGCACCCTAGCGGCCGAAAGTGGTAATAAAGTAACTTAGTAATCTAACTTAGTTACTTTCCAAATCAAGTAATCAGTAACTTAACTAAGTTACTTTTTCAATGTAACTATGCCATCACTGCACAAAGTGTGAACAGAGACATGTGCAGGCGCACTCTCTGTGCTCGTCTGTGCATGTAACTGCAAATCCTGTATCATTTGCACCAGCAGAGTCATCATGACTGTCGATGTCCTATTAATCACATGCACACATGCACAGACGCAGAAAGGAACCCCACACGAATGGGTCATTATTTGTGTTCTCGCGGGGCCCTTCCTTCAAGATTGGCTCCTTGTGATGTGTTTTCTTTTTGATTGATCATCCCAGGAGCAGCAGATGTTTTATTTTGGTAATAGCTTCATGGATCCAGGGCTCTTGAGAGGAAAAGGAATGATGAAATATAATTTCAGTGCTTTCTGACATTTTAGTGTTTTTGTAAGTGGACCGGGATCTGTGGCATTGACTTTTAGCTTGAATTTGTTTTTAAATAGCATAATTTGATAATTAAATGGTAAATGTGTTGTCTGAAAGATGTGGAGTTAAACTCATTTTTCCCCACACACAATTGTAAACTGACATCTGCGTATTCGAGTCTCCAGCGGTCAGTCTACTCCAATTTATGGCAGAAAAATACACAGTCACGTAATGGAGAAATTTGTTTTCCGCTCTTCAGCAGCAGCAGACTGGCATGATTATTTGACGTAGGTAATAAGGCCATTCTTTATAATTAAATATTACATTATTGACTTGGATTAATCGCAGGAGATAAAGCTGATTCAACAAGCCATGAATAAATAGATTAGCATTTTTTTTTCCTTCCAGTCTAACTCTGAATAATTGTTCATCCAGTGTGTGTAGTTCTGTCGCTGAGACGAGCAGCCAGCCCTTTGGCTTTCCTTTTTAAACAAAGATATGAATTGGTTTGCTCCGACTCTCAGCTGTGTTTGCTGCTCCATTATCAGACTTTGCTCTCAGCAAGGACAGATCCTCTCTGCATATATTCATACAAACATCTGAGCTCCTTATAGGGTGGCAAGTGAAGAGATCTATAAAAATCTGTGTTAACGCGCAGCTCTGAAGAGCTCTTCGCCTTCAATTTGTCATTTAACTGAGTGAAGCCTCTGTTGTGTATTTTATAGGTAATTGAATGTTTAACTGTGTAAGCCACAGATGAAGCCTCCCCTTCCTTACTTGGTTTTACCCTTCACAATAGAAAGAGACCTTAAACCAAAATAAACTACACATTTAAAGTGAGATGGCAGGAAAATTGCCCTCGCCATTTAAACCCAAGCATTGCTTCTTGAAATGCATATCTCCATCTTCCATATCAGAGTTTTAAACTAAGACCGATTCACTGCTGTTTTGGTAAAAATTTGAAAATGGTCCATCTCATTCATTATTGCGCCATCTAGCAAGATGTGTTAGCTTTTAGAGTTAAGTGTTTAGAAAAACTCTCAGTAGTCCCTCGTTACTTCGCGATTTGTTTTTTTTTGCTAACTCGTTCTGTCGCGGTTTTTCAGTGAAAGATTGGACATGCCACACAACTGGCTGATTGATGGATGAGCTGCACGATTGGTATGGAATTTTTATTTAAGATAAATAATTTTAAAAGATTTAGCACCTGTGTGCAGCCCACAGCTGTGGGAGAAGCTTCCTCCTGCAGCTGATCAGCTGATCTTCGCTGTGCATAGACACCAGCTGATCACCGTGCAGAGTGGAGAAGTGGGCTAAGAGCTAAGATCATGACATTATGTGCTCTTTTAGAGCATTTAGACTTTAGAAACATTGTTTAAAATATTGAAAGAGTATGGCATATATATACTGTATATATATATATGTGTATACTAAAATAAACCATTACTTACTACTTGTACTGCATTTCCTACTTCGTGGTTTTTCATTTATCGCTGGGCTTCATGGTATGAATCCCCACAATAAAAAAGGGATTACTGTACACCAAATGTCAGCTCATCTGTTGAGTTTACCCTTTTCTGTGTTGGCTGAGGTCAATTGAGGTGGCCATCTTGAAAAGCATTAACTTCAAAGTTGATATTTACAGGTAGATGCACGTCCGAGTTTATCGTGGTGGTTTCCTTTCTCAGCCAGCCCGCGGTAAGTGAAAAACTGTGAATTAGGGATGATAGTACAAGTAGAAAGTATGTGTTTATTTTAGTTTGTGTGCGTGTGTATGTTTGTATATATATATA
>JBBPBX010057426.1:0-22434 GCA_038048925.1 Garcialebias charrua
ATATGGCTCGCACAGAGGGGGTGCGCCTTTCTCAAAATCTGTTTGTCCATTATAGGGACAACTCAGCGGGTCGGGCTCTGTCCTCTCAGCGCCTCTCCCACTGGCTTTGTGAGGCCATAACGGAGGCTTACAAAGCTGCAGGGAAGGAGCCTCCTGCATCCCTGCGAGCTCATTCGACGCGAGCGATTGCGTCGTCCACAGCTCTGCATGGTGGGATGTCGGTCAGCGACATCTGTCAGGCCGCAGCTTGGAGCTCGCCCTGTTCTTTCACCCGTTTTTATTTACGGGATGTTTCTACTTTTTCTATGACTCATTCAGTCCTGGGAGTCCTGGATAAGTAGTAGGAGTTCACCTCCTGATGTTCTAACTGCCTGCTGTACATAGTTCTTGTGGCAGTTCGATTCTTACCCCCCTTTTGGGGGGGTCTTTTGCAGCCTGAGAGTGACCCTCTCGCCGGCAATAATAAAAAAAAAAAAAAAAACATCAACAAATAAAACATTTCGTTTTTTCGATGTTTTGGGCCCGCTGTTCTGCAGCAGGGCACATCTGGAGGTTGATTAAAGGCCTACGGGCCTTCCTCCAGCCCACCACCGGACCTCCCTCATTCATTGAGGGAGGACAGGCTTATTGGGATTAGGTGGGCAGGTGCTCCGCGTTGGTTGGATCCAGCGTGGCATGGACTATTTCCTGCTTCGCCCTTTATTCCAATAGGAGCTAAAGGGCTACGCTATACGACGTTAGAACGTTGGTTACGTACCGTAACCCCAGATTCTACGAGTATAGCGGAGCCCTTTAGCTATCGAGCCACTCTGCATCCAAAATGGCTGAATGAATTAGCTATTTTTGGAGGATGGTTCACCTCGGTCGAGGGGTTTTACCGACCGAGGGGTGGGCCCATCCGGTAGGTGGGCGTGGACTAAAAGGTTTTCAGTAGGCGCTGACGCGCGAAGGAGTATTCCAATAGGAGCTAAAGGGCTCCGCTATACTCGTAGAATCTGGGGTTACGGTACGTAACCAACGTTCAGTCCCGTCCGCGCGCAGCTGCTCACCCAGTCCTCTGCTCCACACAGAGGGCTGTGGTAGCTCTGTGGTTGCGTCAGGAAGGGCATTCGGCAAAAAAAATCAAGTGCCAAGTGCACTGCAAAAACAGCACTACTTGAAAATATTTGTGACCAATTTTTCTTATTCGGGGGGGGGGGGAGATCTGCCTATAAGCAAAGTTTTCTTGGCTAGAATTCTTAAAACTAGCAAATTAATCTAACTTTTTGCCTTAAAACTAAATTGTCCAAAATTTAAGAAAATCACTTTTTACAAGCAAAGATGAACATTTTCTTAAAATGAGATTCCCCCTTCATTATTTTATGCATCATTTAAGAAAATTTGACTTATAAAAGGAGACAGAATTAGCACTTTTGAACAAGCTGAATTTAAGAATGAATTATTTGCCTTTTAGGATTTTACAGATTGAAGAAGTCCTTTGGATGAAAGACAACACGGTTCAACATAAAAAAAAAAAAAAAAACATTTATAAACCGTCCAGAGAACCTGACTTAACTTTGTTGAACCATCTCCAAAGATTCATGGTTCTTTCAAATTTCTTTTATTTGCCATCATAATGTAACATTTACTATTCTGGAAAGTTCTTTCCTAATGGGCCCACAAGCTGTACAGGAATCCTGGAACCAGCTGTTCACCTTATTGCATTTGCAAAATTCCATAACTAGGTAATGTTAAATTCACGATATAAAGTTTAACGTGAACTGCTAGAAATTTTTTAACGCTCCGTTATTTTAAGGCAGCTTTAATACATTTTGGTCTTGACTGTTCAGACTTAGCTCATCAATCCAGTTGAAAATAAACTCTATAAACTGGTGCTGCACACCTATAGCTGCATTCATATTTAACATCATTGTTATAGTAGTTTAATATATTAGTCAAAGACTTTTAAAAATAAAGTCCAGTGGAAAAAGTTGTTTTTAACTGTCGTTTTTTTGTGTATAGTTTGTGCTTTATTTTCTGAAACTAGGAATTTGTACTCATTTTTCTGGCTTAAACCCAAAGTAAATTTTCAACTTTACGGACTTTCAGACAATAAAATGATCCTAAAACAGCAATTTGTAATATCTTTATATGTAGATATTTTGCTTCATATTGTACAGTACAGCAAAATAAGGACGTAACTGGGTTTTTATTACCAGTTCGTTGCAGTTTCAACCAACATTAGGACACAGCCATGTTTGTGAAGCTTGTACAAGAAACTGACAGTGAGGTTACAGTCACAACAGGGTGAGGTGGGAGTAGGTGTCAGGTGTGGACTTAGTCCTCCCTGGAGGCCTTCAGCTTCTGCTGTTGCCCACTTTGACTGAAGGCCAATTAATTCAGCTACGTTTGGGATCAACTCGAGGAGAAACCGAGCCACACCGAGCTTCAGAATAGTTGTTTATTACTGCCTCAGAAGTACAAAGAGAACAACCTGAAAATGCTGAAATAAACCGGTGATGGCAGAGTGAGGTGAAGCTTTAGACAACCAACAAGTTTTAGTTCCAAGACTCACGTGTTTGGGCTCAATCTGCTACACTGGAGCTGCAGGAAACGTGCAGCACCACAAGAGGGTTTCTGGGAGCAGGGCCGACAAGTTCACAACTTTAAATCAGTTCTTTCTGCTGCTGATGAAAACACAATCATTTTGGACCTCATCAGGTAAAACCAACACAACCATGATGTGATCTGTGAGGATTGATAAGAATAACTTATTGCCGTTTATTTAGCAAAACTTTATCATCAAGCTGTGCAACTGCTCCAAATTTATTTTTTATCTAAATTGTGAGTCCATAATTTGTGAAACTTGTGAGACCCGTTTCTTGAAATGCTCCTGTGTTTTCTTGTTGCCAATTCTTTCCTGCCGGTCTCAGCAGCTGAGGCCGAGGCCGACAGGAAGTGAAGTGAGGTGCGTTCATCAGGTTTGCTCTGAGCTCCTCGCACAACAACCAGCCAAACTGAGCCAGATTTAAGAAACAAAACCAAATCTCATAAATACTCTTGTATTTCCTCCAGAGGATAAAGACTTTGACTAATAAAGCATCAACATCTTCTATAAGACACATTCAAGTACTTCCATTTAGTTAGAAGAACCAGTACGAAACTCAAAGAACCATCAGAGCTGCGTTCGCGAGTTCACCACCGAGCGGTTCCGTCAGATTTCAAATATGCGTGTGTTGCTGTGTCTGGAGAAGTCCAGTTGGTGGTGCGCCGGACCAGCCTACATCTGGCTCAGGAAGTGAGCGTGACCGCTCTCCTCCAGGCGGCGGGTGAGGATCTCGCAGCCGGTCTCCGTCACCAGCAGGGTGTGTTCGAACTGAGCTGACCGCTTCCCGTCTCTGGTGACCGCCGTCCAGCCGTCGGGCCACGTCTCGTCTTGCCAGCCACCTGAGACACACACACAGAGACACACACAGAGGTGATGGCTTTAGCAAACACAGCATCAATTAAACACAACAGAGAAAACCGATCCTCTGAGCAGCAGCGTAGTTGATTCCTGTGAGGTGTTGAGTATTTTAGATCAGGAGTTCTCAAACTTTTTGGGTTCAGGGACCCCCTCATAACCCTCATGTTTATTAAATAATCTTCTTCAATTTATCTCTTTAATGTAATGGAACTATTTGTGTAACATAAATACTTAAGACCTGTTTTATTCTCTTTTTTTTTCTATTATGAATATATTAATTGTTGTATTTCATATTATAAAATGAATAAACAAACAAAGACCTGTTCTTTAATAGTGTTAATACAATTGTTATACTTTTAAACATGTGGTATTTTTCAATCAAGACACCCTTAAATAACAAAAATTTTAATTTCAAATTTAAAAATGTCTGTTTTGAGAAAATTAATACAGGTAGTCCCCGACTTACGAGCGAGTTCCGTCTCTAGGGGGCGCTCGTATGTCAAAAATTCGTAAGTAGGATCACATAGTAAAAAAAAAAAAAAAAAAAAATTTAAAACTTATTTTAAAACTTTTTTTTTATTATAAATGAATACAGGTACAGTACTGGACAGTCAACAAGCACTTAGCCTATCCTAACACAGTTTTTAAAGATGAAGGAATGAGTTGAACTGTCTCCCTTTCACATAAAGTGAAAGTAGCTCCCTTTATGGGAATGGAGCCTGCAGGGAGGAGGGAGATAATTCAACTGACTCATTCATCTTTAAAAACTGTGTTAGGATAGGCTAAGTGCTTGGTGACTGTACAATACTGTACATTTATCTATTTATTAAAAATATACAGTACTGTATATACAGTATTTTTATTTTTTATTGTTTTTTATTTATAAATAGATAAATGTACAGTACTGTACAGTCACCAAGCACTTAGCCTATCCTAACACAGTTAAGGAGTCAGTTGAATGGTCTCCCTCCTCCCTGCAGGCTCCATTCCCATAAAGGGAGCTTGCTTCCTTTATGTGAAAGGGAGTCAATTCAACTCATTCCTTCATCTTTAAAATCTGTGTTAGGATAGGCTAAGTGCTTGGTGACTGTCCAGTACTGTACATCCATCCATCCATCCATCCATTTTCTTCCGCTTATCCGGGGTCGGGTCGCGGGGGTAGCAGCCTAAGTAGGGAGGCCCAGACTTCCCTCTCCCCAGCCACTTGGAGCAGCTCCTCTGGGGGAATCCCAAGGCGTTCCCAGGCCAGCCGAGAAACATAGTCCCTCCAGCGTGTCCTGGGTCTTCCTCTGGGTCTCCTCCCGGTGGGACATGCCCGGAACACCTCACCAGGGAGGCGTCCAGGAGGCATCCTAACCAGATGCCCGAGCCACCTCAACTGGCTCCTCTCGATGTGGAGAAGCAGCGGCTCTACTCCGAGTCCCTCCCGGATGACTGAGCTTCTCACCCTATCTCTAAGGGAGAGTCCAGACACCCTGCGGAGAAAACTCATTTCAGCCGCTTGTATCCGAGATCTCGTTCTTTCGGTCATAACCCAGAGCTCATGACCATAGATGAGGGTGGGAACGTAGATCGATCGGTAAATTGAGAGCTTTGCCTTTTGACTCAGCTCTCTCTTCACCACGACAGACCGGTACAGCGCCCGCTTCACTACGGATGCTGCACCTATCCGCCTATTGATCTCACGCTCCAGTTTTCCCTCATTCGTGAACAAGACCCTGAGATACTTAAACTCCTCCACTTGGGACAGGACCTCCTCCCCGACCTGGAGAAGGCATGCTACCCTTTTCCGGCTCAAGACCATGGCCTCGGATTTGGAGGAACTGATCCTCAAGATATTACAGAGGTACTACGAGCGCTACCTGCGTGCTGAGAGCTTCAGGAAAGCTCTGGTGTACCAGAAGCGTTACCTGCTGCTGCTGCTGCTGCTGCTGGGAGGATTCCAGATGTGAGCAGGCGACTCTGTGTCTCATTGCTCGCATGGGAGCAAGACCCTCAACCCCTCTCACAGCTCAGCGCAAACCCCTCGGGCGATTCAGGGCCATTGTTCGAGTTGTCATTGCAGTGTCAAGGTAGCATTAGAACATAAACACTCGCAAGCTTGACTTTGTGTATAAATCAAACAAACTTTAAACTTTTTTTGTTTGTTTTTTGAATGAGGTTCCTGACCAGGAAATGGCAAAGAGCAATAGACCTTTTACCAGTTGACGTCATCATGCAAAGCCCCCCATGAAACGAGCGTTCTGATTGGACGGCGAAAAGCCGAAACTGGATTCAGGGGGGTTAGCAACGAGCCGGTAGCTTCGTAATGATAAGAGAGTTGTAATTTAGAAGCTTGGTTTCTTAAAATAGTGAAACAACTCAACAATTGTGAAAATAGTGAACAACCACTGGTCAAAATGCCTGAGAGGAGGAAAACCGCACGCCCATATACATTGTTTACAGGATTGCTTTTTTTTTTGGCCGACACAACCAAACAGCAAGCCCGACACAAGCATGCAAACACAACCACGCCAAAACTTTTTACGAGCGGCAGGTTTTGACATTTTACTCACCAGTTCTTCAGTGGGGTCGAAGGAAGAATCTCTTTGCATGTCGCAGGTTGAAACTTCAGCACAGGCAGCGCACGAAGGACAACAGGTCTCGTCGAACTAGCTAGTTAGCTGCTAGTTAGCTGCTAGTTAGCCCCCGCCGCGCCACGGTTCATCTGTAGCTGGGTCCAGCCGGTTCTGGTTCTGGACCTCAGGTTCTGGCTTCACGCGCTTCGCCGCGCTTCGCCCCCGCGGCTCTCGGTGTGAGGTCCCGCCGGGCTGTCGGTGTGGAGTCCTTCTGGACCGGGAGGGCTTCGCACCGGCGGCCCGGCGCTGTCGGTGTGAAGCCCTCGGGAGGACTTCGCACGGCGGCCCGGCGAGGCGCGCGCTTCGCCGGGCCGCCGGTGTGGGGTCCTTCTGGACCGGGAGGGCTTCACACCGACAGCCGTGTGGGGTCCTCCCGGCCACGGGAGGACTTCGCGCGACGGCCCGGCGAAGCGGGCTTCACTCCGGGAGCCGTGGGGGGTGCGGGACTCCCTGCGAAGCCCGTGAAGCCACATCTTCCTTCTTTTAGTCGCTTTACTCGACTTTCCAAGAGGGACTTGGTAAAACGAACAAGTCTCACCTTTTTCTTTTTCTCGATTACGTTCCCTGGAACAGTTATAAACACAACAGAAGTCCTTTCCCCATCGCAAACGAAGGCAGTAAGGAAAACAACAGAGTTAAACTCTCCCGCGCTCCGCCCTCCCCCAGGTTTCCGGTAAATTCCGGAAAAATACGAGTGCGCATGCGCGACCAGGGCAACTGGTAAAAGGTCTATTAGAAGATTTCCTTTATCTGGGAAGACTAATGGACATGTTCCTGGCCAGTTCTGTTTATTGGACTTTTAGAAATCATTTTACTGTGTATGAAGGAGTCAGTATTTTTATTGCCATGTCTTTAGCAGGATTTAAAGCTGAAGTTTTTAAGGCAGCAGCAGCCGAGATCGTACTCTGATGACTCAACACAAAACAGAGACAACGGTGCCCAGAAAGGCACTGTGTCATCTCTTGTTCCACCCAGCAAGTCATCTTTCAGGGTGCACACGAGGTTTGTCCACATTTCATCAGACTGATTCATTGAGAGTTTAGTTGCATCCCTCCTTCAGTGAGTTTTCTTCTCCCTTCAGGTCGCACTCCAGCTCCACGCTGGCCTCGGTACATTCCAGTGGAACAGCTCAGGATCCAGAGCGATCCCTAACAGAATACATCCATCATCTAGAGAAAGTGCAGCAGCGTCTGGGGGGAGCCAGACAAGGTGTGCAGAATTACAATTCAATCCTTTTTATAATGTATAACCACTCATCATCCAGCCCGTATACACAATAAATGGTTTGACACAAGCTTTAGTGCACGATTGCTCACTGTCATTTTGATTTTCACTGTAGCTTCATTAATATTTACAAATGACACCTGGGGGTAAATTGTTGATTTAATATTTTTCTGTGTTTGAATCCATTTAGGTTCGTCTGACCTGAAGATATTTCAACCACTCAAACTAAATTTTATTTTTTAACCTGAGCTGACCAAGCCTCGCCTTCTTGATAGAAAGTTCACATCACACTTGTTTTCATGTGATGTTTTTTTTAATTAATGTATAAAGTATTTTAAAATCCTTTCATGTCTCGGATCTTTTTTACTGTTTTTCTTTACCATTTGTATTTGTGTTGGATGTAACTGGGACCCTGTCCATAGTTTCGTTCCACCTTATGTACCACATGTGATGTGAATGACACATTGACCTTGAGAACTGAAAGAACAAATGATCCTTCATAGCATCCTCAGTAAAATGCTTAGCCCCCCCCCCCCACTAGCACCTGCAGAAAAATGTCTAATAACAGTCTAGGAGTCTGATCTATGAACTAAGCTGTGCAAATGTATTATAAAAGAGTAACTGTGCACAGTTTATGTGATTATAAATTATAATTATAAATTTTATGGTTATAAAAAAATTGTATTGTGTATGAAAAAAATAGAGTAATTGACAATTTGGTCCAAAAAAACCTCAGACAGCAGCCTGCACCCTTTCGGGACCTTCGCACACCACTCACCTCATGACAATGAGCAGGTGCAAGGGCAGGCCAGATTAGACTATGCTTCTGTACCATTTGTTCACGCTTCACGGGCTGTCATACCGCCACAGCGCCGGATTGAGGATCTTCCTCGAAATGGGTGAACAATGGACACGGACGGACAGTCTACTCTGCCTCCAGCTGACCTACCTTCAGTCGCTTGGAGACGGCCACGCAGGATGCCATCTGATTATAAGGTGATGACGCTCATCGTCTTTTATGTGGGTCTGACCCACTACGGTTTTCACTCACGGTTGCTATGTGGAAAAATTCTGGCTTCAAATTCAATATAGCCTGAAATTATTATAAAAAACAGAAAGACTGAATAGTTTTGCACAGCTTAAATTCTTGTTTTTTTTGTTTTGTTTTGTTTTTTTAGCTGTTTTAGCAATTGAAGAACGTGATGCATGATGGGAAATCATCCGGCTGCATGACGTCATCATCTGCTCTTCGGCTTTCATGTTTCCACGTAGGGACAACGTAGGGACAATATATATATATATATATATATATATATATCTATATATATATATATATATATATGAAGTAGCTTAATGTATATTGTATTAGAGTTAGAAAAATTAGAAAGAGTTACTCATTTTTTTCTGTTACTTGAAGATTATTATTGTTTGAACTAAATGTTTGAAAAAAGAGGCAGATATCCACCTCTTTCACAAACAGCTCATGTAGGCCGCCATGACAGTCCGGTGCCGCCCCCTCCCGGTTGTGTACTTCCGGCGGAAGTCCTTTAGCGTGTTTTTTGCTGTGAAAAACAAGCCGGGAGACCAGTTTATTTCCTCTCGTTTTTTTTATTTTTGGGGTTGTTTCTTGCTGGGTTAGAGGGTAGTGGTTAGGGCGTTTGACTTGGGACCCGAAGGACGCGGGTTCGCGTCCCGGCCACTACACACCTTGGGGTGTCTATGAGTGCACACCTATTTCTCCAGCTCCCCGAGCGCCTTCTATGGCTGCTCACTGCACCACCTGGTAGGTGGTTGGGTTAAATGCAGAGACGAATTTCGTCTGTGTATGGGAAACATACGCAGATGACAAGATTAGACAATTATTATTATTATTATTACAGGCCGTTATATGTTTGAGCAACGCACTGTTGTAAACGTGAAGGATTTATCTCCATCGGAGGAGCTGACAGCTGCTCCTTCCTCTGTCTGATGCCTCATCCTCACCAAACGCCTCCAAATGCTCCCAATGCTCTGTGTTTGCTGCTTGTCGTCCCCACCAAACGTCTGCAGCTGCGCAGTGGGAGGAGCGTGTCATGGCACCCTTCCCGATCAGATCCGTGTTGTTTATGTACACTGGGCAGATAAAACCAGCTGTACGTGCCTCGTCAATACTTGTGTGTGTTTTCTACGAGCTGAACTGCAGCTCAAAAGGTATTTGTTGAGATTAGAATTTTTTTTTTTTTTATGTTTGGGGAGATGTACAGCAGCAACTTTAAAAATGCCAGGTTTTCCTACCGGAGGCTGTTTTCGTCCACAGAAAGTCCCGTTGTCGTTGCGTCCTCACATAGCAGAGTCCCTCCCGAGTGGTTGCTGCGACGCAGCTCGCTGTGGAAGCAGGGATATCCGTGCTTCCACAGCGAGCTGCTGGCTGCGCGCGTGCGTGAAAAGGGGCTGCCGGGTCCTGCTGCGCTGCCTGAAATGCTGAAGATGCGCCGCGTCACACCCCGCTGCTCCAAGATGCGCGCTACATAGACTTTCAATGTAAAGTGGCAGCTTCGGCTGCGCGAGATGCGTTTGGTGAGGACCCAGCATCACTCAGGCTCTGAGCTGCTCTCGAAGACGTCACGCTCCGATCAACTTTAGTTCGGTAAACAAAATATTCTACTTGTATATAAATCATGTTGTAAAACCATGTCAGAACAATATCGGAGTATAACCGTCTGTTTAGTAGCTGTTTTTTGTTTCTTTTTTCCATGATTTAGCGTCTGTACTGCTGTGGTTAGCTTAGCATGTAGCTACTTTAAAAGGCTAACTTCCAGACGGTAACACTCACAACAAAGTGCTGGTCCTTGTTGAGCCTGGACTTGTTTTTTTTTGGGCTGTGTTATTTTAGTTAAACTGTTATTTAGCTGGTTAGATATGATTGAGACAGTTTACACATCTTTTTTCAAAGACAGACCGTGTCAACAATGACTAGGCCTCAAACCTGACCCGTCATTAAACCAGAGTTATTAAAGCACATTTAAGATAATGATGTAAATTAAAGAGGAGAAAAGTGCACATGAAGCTACATTTGTACTAAAATGTGAGTAAATAAAGCATTTACTTAACAAATCTGTCATTAAATAATATAACTGTGTTGCACACGTGTTTATACAGTATTATTTATATTTATATTATTTAATGACAGATCTGTTAAGTAAATGCTTTATTTACTCATTTTAGTACAAATGTACTGTACACACTGTCTGTGACAAGACAAGTTTTCTTTTTCTACTTTACAGAAGATTGAAGCCACGACATCCATCCAGAGATAAGATCCTACATTAAGTAAATGCTTTATTTACTGACATTTTAGTTCAAATACTGTAATGTACACACTGTCTGTGACAAGACAATTTTTCTTTTTCTACTTTACAGAAGATTGAAGCCACGACATCCATGCAGAGATAAGATCCTACATTAAGTAAATGCTTTATTTACTGACATTTTAGTACAAATG
Organism: Garcialebias charrua; assembly: GCA_038048925.1. Lineage (NCBI taxonomy): Eukaryota > Metazoa > Chordata > Actinopteri > Cyprinodontiformes > Rivulidae > Garcialebias > Garcialebias charrua. Next base: position 10,769 of record JBBPBX010057426.1, read on the forward strand.
TACTGTACACACTGTCTGTGACAAGACAAGTTTTCTTTTTCTACTTTACAGAAGATTGAAGCCACGACATCCATCCAGAGATAAGATCCTACATTAAGTAAATGCTTTATTTACTAATTTTAGTTCAAATACTGTACTGTACACACTGTCTGTGACAAGTTTTCTTTTTCTACTTTACAGAAGAATGAAGCCACGACATCCATCCAGAGATAAGATCGTACACCTGGGTCCAGTCTCAGATCTACACCTTGGACTCCTGTGGAGTTGGCTGAAATCGTGGAGTTGGCTGAAATCGTGGAGTTGGCTGAAATCGGACAGGTCCACATCAAGAGACATCTGTTCAGTTTGCTGGTCTCCATCATTGCTTGTTGAATTGTTTTGATCTTTATTCTCTGCCAATTCATTTCAATTAAGACAACACCACCCACAGTTGTCATATTGTACAGTATTCAGTTTCAACTGTTTTAAATGTATAATTATAGCTTTTATTCTGAACTTTGTCAGTCTCCTGGGTGATGAAAACATAAGCAAAATGAATGTTTTTATGCTTTGCACATGTGAATAAAAACACTGGCCTGAGAACAATCAAGACCTTTATTTTTTATTTATGTGTATTACAATGAGTAGTATGGGTGACATCACAATGAAACTACTTCACATTATTAGACATTGAACAGTGTATTTTAATTATTGAAATAACAACAAAAAGAACAAATGTAAATGTACAGCAGATTTATTTATAGAGGATTTTAACTCGTTTGTTGCTGTGTAAGACTGCACAAAGCCTCTGGACAACGTCGAGTTTCCATCCATCTACTGGGAGTCTGCTGGGGATTCTACGACCTGAGAGAGGAGAAATTTTTAGATATGGAGTAAATAATTTCTATGTTTCTCTTTTGTATATAATATATATACTCTACACCATGAATGTTTTTGTTGAAAAGCTTATGTAATAGTGTACGTATGAAATCAACTGAAAAATGACTTCTTTTTTTGTTTTATTCAACCACAATGTAACAGGTTCTTTAAATGGCAACACTTGGTTTTCTCAAAACAAAAATGTACATATTAAGTAATATAAAGTAGTTATATATTTTCTGCAATATTCAAAGACAAGATAATATGAAACAAAAATGTACATATTTCATATTATCTTGTCTTTGAATATTGCAGAATATATATAACTACTTTATCATCAACTTGTTAATTAAACAGCATGTGTTTCAACTTTGTACATTTTACTTGTAACATTTTCAACAAATTTTATATTAAATGTCTGCTTTCATTCACAGCACAGACTTGAACTCTGACTATATTAATGTCTGGCTGTGATCTAAATATTCTGATATCAGATAAGTCATGTACCTTCTACAGTGTGTCCAGTCAGCCTGTCCGTGAGCAGTGAGATAAGAGGTTATCTGTGCTTCACGTCAGCTGTCACTACTCACGGACTGAGCAGTGACAGTTAACGTCTTATCTTCGCAGCTTTTTAACCCTCCTGTTATGTTTGTTTCTGAGGTACAGCAATAATGTTCGTGGGTCAATTTGACCCGGGGAGTGTTTAATCATGTAATAGTGTCAGAAACCCAAAAAATCCTCCAAAACCTTTTTGTATCTGATTATTAACTCCAATACTAACCATGTCAGTCAATATTTGTGCAATGATGTTTTTTTTATTTCTCATAAATAAAGGATAATGACGACTAACTCATTTGGACATAAACAATGTGATTTACATTTTTTATGTTTGCTGAAAAAACCTACACACAAAAAAACAATAATTATCCTTGAAATTGATTTTTGTAAAAAAAATTATGTTACATTTTATTTTATTTTTTTCAAAGGGTGATCTTTATAATTGAACTTGAAACACATTTACTGTTCTGGGTCAAATTGACCCGCTCATTAAAATCAAGACAAATGAGTCATGAAGATTTGTGTGGGTGGAGTTTTCCCACGGGAACAGAAAAGGTTCCCGTCAAAAGTTGTATAAACACCTGCTTTCTCACAGTTTCCTTGTGAAGTAAAGAGAATAGTGAGAAAGTGGGTTTATGTGCATGCATGTGTGCATGTGTGTGTGTATGTGTGTGTGTGTGTGTGTGTGTGTGTGTGTGCGTGCGTGCGTGTGTGTGTGTGTGTGCGTGCGTGTGTGTGTGTGTGTGTGTGTGTATGTGTGTGTGTGTGTGTGCGTGTGTGTGTGTGTGCGTGTGTGTGTGTGTGCGTGCGTGCGTGTGTGTGTGTGTGTGTGTGTGTGGTGTGTGTGTGTGTGTGTGTGTGCGTGTGTGTGTGTGTGTGTAGTGAAATATGTCTCATAGTTTCAAGGAAACAAATAGAATTGGAAATGTTTTTACCCTTTTTACCATTCATTTTGACTGCCGGGTCAAATTGACCCGAACAGTATCGATGTAACAAGTAGACGCAGAGAGTGGTACAAATGTGTAAAGTGAATCATTTTCAATTTATATGTTGATTGGAACTATTAAGACAAATAGAAAAAGTTTCATGCAGAAAAAATATTTTTAACTATTTTTAAAAAAAATGTAAACTTTAAAACGGGTCAATTTGACCCGTAACATAACAGGAGGGTTAAAACATCCTTGGAACGTATCCACCTTTGATGTGCTGCCATTTACGTCAGGTAAAGGTAACATGTGTAAATAAATAAATAAATCGCTAGCAAGTGTGTTTCACCACAACAGAAAACAATAGACCCCTTTCACGGATTGCGCAATACCGGAAGCACCGCCATGTTGGAGACACTCGCGCTGTAAACACACAGTAGTTGAAGTCGGAGCTCCGGTTTTATTTCTGATTTGACCTTGTTGTCTGTAAAACAAACCTCTGTAAAGAAGACAGAAGCTGCAGGAGAGTATGTGGACCAGCTTCAGCCTGCAGCAAAGGAACGTTATTTGGATAAAATACAGATAATTGGCAGCTAAGACCCATACCGGCTGTCCAACATGTCAGAAGATGAGAAGACCTTACCAGCTGTGACCTACGCAGACATTGTGAATTATTTGGTGATTTATATTTAATTTTTAATTTGTCTGTGTACATATAAATATATTTTGGGTGTGTTTTTAAACACACACTAGCTATGTATTCTTATTGTAAATGTATGTGACTCATCACATCAGTCTGAGGATTGAAGCAAATTTTGTCAAAATGATCTTAGATCCCTGTTTTTTAAGCTACATTTGATCCCTGGATCAACCAGATCTGAGCGGTTCCAGAGAGCAATGCCTTGATTTTCCTTCTTAATCCAGACTAAATGTGTAAATGTGTGTTTCAGTTCATCTTATAGAAGCTCTGTGCAGAACTACCTCAATACATATTTTTTAAATAAACATGTGAAGTACAATGATGGCTGACAAGTGTTATTCAAAATTTTCAACTCTTGTACAGTGTTTCAACACAAATTATATAAATAACAGCTACTCTGAGTGTTTCAACACAAATTATATAAATAACAGCTACTCTATGAATCTAATTACAGTACGAACTTTGAGGTGCATTCTGCAGACATTTATCTTTTAAGATAATAGTACGAATGGTTGTCTTTATATAGACCTTTTTTTACCTTATAACTACTTTGAGTTTGGCAGAATATTTTCTAGTCAATACAAAAAGTGCACAAACAAAATGGTTAATGATACCGGTACATAATGTCATTTATTCTGTTTAAAAGAGAGGTTTTCTAAATCGACGTGAGCTATACAGTATCAGCACCACTATGTGAAACATATGTTGTAATATGTAAGTTGTCTTGTTTGCTCACGTCTGTGTGATATCCATTACAGAAAAAGCATAATCAAAATTACATTAATCAAATCAATACATAAACAATGATATAGTATCCATCCATCCATCCATCTTCTTCCGCTTATCCGGGGTCGGGTCGCGGGGGTAGCAGCCTAAGTAGGGAGGCCCAGACTTCCCTCTCCCCAGCCACTTGGAGCAGTTCCTCCGGGGGAATCCCAAGGCGTTCCCAGGCCAGCCGAGAAACATAGTCCCTCCAGCGCGTCCTGGGTCTTCCTCTGGGTCTCCTCCCGGTGGGACGTGCCCGGAACACCTCACCAGGGAGGCGTCCAGGAGGCATCCTAACCAGATGCCCGAGCCACCTCAACTGGCTCCTCTCGATGTGGAGAAGCAGCGGCTCTACTCCGAGTCCCTCCCGGATGACTGAGCTTCTCACCCTATCTCTAAGGGAGAGTCCAGCCACCCTGCGGAGAAAACTCATTTCAGCCGCTTGTATCCGAGATCTTGTTCTTTCGGTCATAACCCAAAGCTCATGACCATAGATGAGGGTGGGAACGTAGATCGATCGGTAAATTGAGAGCTTTGCCTTTTGACTCAGCTCTCTCTTCACCACGACAGACCGGTACAGCGCCCGCTTCACTGCGGACGCTGCACCTATCCGCCTATCGATCTCACGCTCCAGTTTTCCCTCATTCGTGAACAAGATCCCGAGATACTTAAACTCCTCCACTTGGGGCAGGACCTCCTCCCCGACCCGGAGAGGGCATGCTACCCTTTTCCGGCTCAAGACCATGGCCTCGGATTTGGAGGAACTGATCCTCATCCCGGCCGCATCACACTCGGCTGCAAACCGCTCCAGTGAAAGTTGTAAATCACGAACTGATGAAGCCAGTAGGACCACATCATCTGCAAAAAACAGAGAAGATATAGTAATTCATGCTCAAATCAAAAAGGCGTTCAATACAGGATGAACTGGACTTTATTTGTTACTAATAAAGTCCAGTTGATCCTGTATTGAACGCCTTTTTTGATTTTATCATGTACTGGACGACTGAGAATCTTCACCAGCATCATGCTCAAATAAAGAGTGCAGTGAATGAAAAATCATGTCTGCCCCATATTTGCAAAAACAACTTCAAAGTAAAGGTGGAACAATGTAAAATAAAAATAAAAAAGGTTCACATCAGCTATCACTCTTCTATCCACTTGTTCTTTTTACAATTCATGCAGCTACTCATAACCCACCAAAGGTGATTAACCAAGGCACAGCACACAAAGCCAATCATATTGATTAATGCAACTTTTTCTGGATATCTACATGTTTGAAAATCGATAGGTAGAAGAGGGCCATTCAAGATTGTGTATTTTTGTCTAACACAGCCTATGACACGTTCAACATGGATTCTAACATGTGCTATTTGCCATGTTTTTTTTAGTTCTTTTTTGTCGTCGGTTGAAGCGTTCAGCTGCCAGATGTCATCCCACCATCAGCACCAACTGCTACAGACTTCTCTGCAGCACACGTCTTCAGTGAAGGCACCCAGTCTGGATCATCCTTGCTGTACAATGGAGCACGTCTGCCTAAGAAAAGAAAAAACATAATAAAATAAAAATTACTTAAATGAAGTTGTAAATAATTGGTGTGTTCATATGCATATGAATTTCAAAACAGGATTTACAACATAGCACCGGATTGTCAGTTGTCAAACAACACAAGAACAGTTAATTTAGGTTATTGTATGTGCTTCTTACATATTTAGTGTTTGTATGTATTTTTTGCTTTTCAACTTGAGAGCTAGATGTGTAGTTTATCATGACAGTGCTCTTGTCATGAGTGTCATGTGCTCTTATGAATTTTGAATAATCAGCATAAACAACTCAACAACTGAAAGCTTTGTTAAGCTTTCAGTTGTTGAGTTGTTTATGCTATTTGTAAAAAACAAATAACTCAACAAAAAAATTTAACGTTCCATGTACATTTTATGCAGCACAGTTAAAGGATTGTAATAATAATAATAATCATCATTTTATTTAAAAGCGCCTTTCAGGACACCCAAGGACACTTAACAAACCAATTCAGTTCAAACATTATCAGTGACAAATTGAAATATAAAATACATAAGGATTATATAATATAAAATACATTTAGTAAAGTTAATAAGACTAAAGAGATGTGTTTTCAGGGCTGTCTTAAACAGAGAAAGGGAGGTGGTGTTTCAAAGGTCTGTCCTCGTGCTCAATAAACTTATGATTCGTGTAATGCCCTAATTCACTATAATCTACTGTAAGAAATATATTACCTGACACAAAGTGTGCAGAGCAAATTCGGATGTTGCTCAGTGTTTTTCAATCCAAGTTCTGGTTTAGGCTGCAGCCACAGACGTCCACGTTCCTCTGATAACTGCTGAATTACTTCACCTTGATTTGTGATCACGAGTGGTAATCTGTAAAACAGAAGGCTTTTCTCTCAATCTGACCGATTGTGGCAGCCATGGACACGACAATAATTCACCATTTTTTGATTTTGTGTGACCAGACGCGACGCACCACTACAATAGCTTTGAGGCTAACACAGCTATGTCGCCAAGATGGCTACTTCCGGTATTTTTCCAGGGTTGATGACGAGCCGTGAAAGGGGTCTATAGCGCGGGACCGCGGGCGGAAGTACAGATCCGGCTTCCGCTATGAATTATGGGTAGTCGCGGGAAATCGGGAATAAGGTGGATAATAACATAGATATCACTAGATACCCCATGGAATGCTCTCGCCTATTGGAGCCGACGAGATTTCAGGCGGCCATCTTGGGGGTGGAGACCGCTCCACTCAGCCTTATATATTTGACAGGCACAATAAAGTATCAGCGCATTTAATCAATCATAACACGCTGAATAGTAATCCTGTTGTCACATATTTAAATTTTAGGCATACAGCAAATAAAACTGCATGTATAGAAATGTATAGTTTAGCATATTTAAATAATTTTGGTGGAATACAATACTACTTTAATGTATGTTTAGCAAGACACAACAAAAGATGCAATTTATTCACACACACATTATGTATACATATTCAGATAATGTAATATATATATATATATATATATATATATATATATATATATATATATATATATATATATATATATATATATATGTATATATATATATTCAGATAAGCATATATGTAACTATATATATAACTACTGTATACAGTATATATAACTAGAAAACACTACAGTCACCCATCAAAATACATTACGTTATCAGTTGAAATTATTGAAGTCTTATGATTTAGTTAATTATAATATTTTGCAGGTTATGTATAATGCTCATAAAAATATATTACCTTTGAACATCCAATCACATTTTGTTAAGAGGGAACGTAGTTACAATCTGAAGGGATTAATGTTTTTAAAACCTAAAATTCAAATAAATTTAAAGGACAGATGTACTTCAGTCCAAGGAATACGATTATGGAATACTCTGAATAGTGATTGTAAAAACACTGGCTCTATTAATTTGTAATAATGATAAAAAATTATTAAAAGAAATATGAAATTCTATGATTTGTATTTATAAGAGCTGCTGTTTAGGAGCTGGAAGATTTTGTTTTGTTATTATTTGAAACTATTATTATTATAGTCAATATATTTTTTTAATGGGGCAGATACCTGTATAAGATTTTTTCTCCTTTCTGCTACCTTTCATTTTATTTGATATGTATTTTTTGTATGTGAATTTGTTTGTTTTGAAATGAAATTACTATTGTCAAAAGATTATATGTACAATAAAAATAAAATGCAAATACAATGAAATGAAAAGCAGCTGAGAGAAGAGAAAAATCTGCCCCTTTAATAAGTAATTTATGTTACACTTTATATTATATGAATTATAATGAATGAATTCACACACCCTCCCCCAGGACCACAAAGAATATAAAAAATTAACATAGCCTCTCATTTTTTATTAGTTTTTAGGCTATTTGGAGCCAACAAAGATTTTCAACAACACACATACACATTATATACACTACCGGTATATACATTTTTTCCTAGTAAGGCACTAAAAGCCTTTAAAAAGAATGGTTTTGCACGTTTTTTTTTTCTTGTGTTGCCACTCTGTAATTGTGGTGTTTTCAGTTTGGCAATGTGGTGCAGTCTTAATTTATGGAACACAGAAACGACAAGGGACATCAACACATAGTGATGATTGTCTATTCCACACTGTGTTTCCTGAATGTGCTCACCCAGACAGAACACATCCTCAGCTCCAACATCAGCCCGTACAAACTGATCAATATAGGACAAACTGACAGCTTGCCTGGACACAGACTGGCGGATGAAACGTTCAGCTGACCTGACTACCCTCAAAGTCCCTGCAGATGGTATCATTAGACCCCCTTTGTTTCTTAGTTTAAGTAAGTGGTAGCTCTGGTCAAAAGATGTAGGTACAGCATCAGATACCAAGCTACCACGGCATACGTCACACACAAGCTTCTTTAAGATTTTCCGGACCACAAACCCCGAGATGTAGACAATTGCATTGTCAACAAGACCACCGAAGCGTGTCGACAGATGAGTGTGGTCACGCACAATTGCACAAGTATTTGCAAATGGCGATGGTAGCTCTTCGGTTACTTCTGCTGTGGGAGAAGATGACAGTTCGAGAGCAGAAACACAGTTGCATCCTGTACTGCCACATTTCCTGATCCACTTGGAGACACCCCACACCGCACCATCAGATGACGAAAAATGGCTTCAAACTGCCCAGCTGAAGGGTTATTGTTCCAGCCCCCTGAGAAAACATGAATAAACAGACTCAACACAGTCAGATTTCACCGAGTTAGAATTAATTTTATCCTAAAGAAGAAAAACTAATGATGTAATTACAACACTGTAAACAATGTGACATACATGCATGCATACAAACAAACCAAAGTGAAAAAAAGAAAGAAATGACCACCTGATGCCCTGATGGAATTGACGAGAAGTTCCAAGTGATCTTGGCTAAAGCGATAAGTGCAGATGTACTGCTGTTGCTGAAGCTGTTCAGGAATCATCAACATCATTAAAAATGTGAAAGCAACAAGTAACAATGGTGAAACAAAATTAAAAAAACTGAAAATTGTTGTACATACCTTAATAATGCCTGAAAAATAGAGAGAGCTTCTTGAGCCTTCTTTGATGTCTCTGTTGTTCTGGTAGAAACAGGCTAAAGTAAAAGATAATTTTTAGTCACATTACAAAACAAATAAACTCCTTCACATTCAGAAAAAGTGCAATAGCACAGCATTCATTTATCTTCCAAACTATTTTAACATAAATACCTTTTGAAGGTGAGCAGGGAAACTAAAGACAGAAGGAACAGCTCCATCTTTGAGCCGCACTGTCTGACCCATTCTGTCAAAGTGTTCAGGTTTGAAATGCTTGCTGCAGAGTGCTGAAGATGAACTGGCTGAAAAGCCTTCCCTCCTCAGCGCAACTTCCCAGTTTCTCTTCCTAACACTATCTTTAGGAAACCTATAAAGAAGAACAAAAGCTAAACACACAGCAACAACAAACTAACAAAATGCTTGACTGAGCCAATTCATTTATTTGTTATTTTATCTGCTGAATAAGGGATACAGTTGGTAATAGTACCATAAAATCTTTCTTACAATTTTAAACCTTTAACAGTTCCATTTTGACTGGATATATTAACTCAGTTGTTAAATTACAATTTTATTATTATTATTAATAATAATCCTCGAAGGAAAATTACATTTTAGTACAGCCATCCATTATGAGAATTCCTACAAAAATAAGTTTTGCGTTTGTGTTAAAACGAGGACTGTTTTGAAGTTAACTGTTATAATTTTTTCAAGAATTAAACATAAATAAGTTAGCTCACATGTTATCTGTACGAGCAGTACAACAGAGAGAAACTGGCTGCTGCTTGATCAAGCTGATCAAAACAGAGCTTGATTTATTATGACTTAATCGTTTTAATTTGACTTTTATTCTAATAGAATCTTGAGATTATTCTCGTAATTATCAATATATGTGTATATATTGTTGTTTAATACCGTGTGCAGACTAAAGTACCATCTAAGTAACTGTATCAATGAAATCTGAGGAGCAGGAAACCATAACCATAGTATTTTCGTTGACTAGTTTACGGTTCCAAAACAATGTTATAATTGTGAAAATCGTCCAGACTATAGCTTAAATACAATCTAGAGAAAGTGTTATGCCTTACCTGTGAAAGGTAATTCCTTCTGATTTGATTTGACATCTAAACGGTTACATTCCAAGCCGCACAACTACGAGGCATTTTGTTTTCTCCCGTCTCCTCCTCCAATATGGCGGCGACGTGGTTACGCCGTTCAGCTTCCGATGGGGCATCTAGTGTTTTAATATCTATGGATAATAAGATTTTTTCTTCTTTCTGCTACCTTTCATTTTATATTTTGTATTCTTATCGTTTATGGGATTGTTTTGTATTGTGTTTTAAAATGAATAAATTTTATTTAAAAAAATGTTTTTAGTGTATTTGACACTGTTATGCAATCATAAAAGAGACAGACTCGAGATGTGTCTGCAGATAGTGTGTCTGTTCTTGCCATTGCTGTAATTGCACGGTCTGTCCACTATTCGTCACTGTGGTTGAACAGTCAAAAATTATTATTAAATTGTGTGTGTGTGTTTGTTTCTTTTTGTTTGTTTTTTTGGTCACCAAAACAAATAAACACATTTTTAAACTGTTGTCAGGAATACATTTTGCCAGAAGCTTCATTTTTTCCTCCATGGTAATTATATTGAAATATTTGGCACAAACTTGACGTTGAGGCTGCTAATAAATCACCTATAATTCATTTTGGATTGTTTATATTAGTGAGGTTTACAGTCTGGAAGTTACATTGGCTGTGCAAAAGTCTAAAGTTTAATTATCAGCTGAAGTATAATGTATGTCTCAAAAATATCATAAAACAAAGTAAAAATCTGGCTCCTTGGAAACAAATCACTAAAACAAATGAGGAGTGAACAACAAAAAAGTTAAATCATGTCATCTGGACCAGTTTCTTCCAAAACATTTTTTATCATCATACACAATAATCAAATGTTTTAGGCCAGATGACCAACTTGCTACTCACAGAAACAGCCTGAGGACAGCCAAGACCAAAGTGGCTCAGAAAAAGATTTGTAAGCTCAACAGTCCATTTAGAAACAACAAAAAGGTTTGTGTCATCTACACAAAAAGAACCATTTCGTCTCCCATCTGGAAGACCGTCAGTTTGTGCCAACCACATCCGTCCCACAGTAACCTTCACTGCTAAACTTCCTGTTGGGATATCAGAAGTATAGGCTTTTAACACATGCAAACAGAGCACACCCATCCTACACAAATGAGAGGTGGTTTAAAACTTTTTCACAGTACAGTACTGTAGCTAGCGCATGCAAACATGTGCATTCTCAAAAATGGTAAAGTTGTGGAGAACTGTTATGTCAGGCCTCTGGATCGCGTGGACATCGGGGGTAGTTCCCTTGGATTGGCAGACTGGGGTGGTGGTTCCCCTATTCAAAAAGGGGGACCGTAGGGTGTGTTCCAACTATAGGGGGATCACACTCTTAAGCCTCCCTGGTAAGGTCTATTCAGGGGTTCTGGAGAAGAGGGTCCGTCGGATAGTCGAACCTCGGATTCAGGAGGAGCAGTGTGGTTTTCGTCCTGGTCGTGGAACACTAGACCAGCTCTACACCCTCAACAGGGTCCTGGAGGGTGCGTGGGAGTTTGCCCAACCAGTTTACATGTGCTTTGTGGACTTGGAAAAGGCATTCGACCGCGTCCCTCGGGGGCTTCTGTGGGGGGTACTCCGGGAGTATGGGGTACCAGGCCCTTTGATACGGGCTGTTAGGTCCCTGTACGACCGGT